>VHZZ01030562.1:6694-18315 GCA_009801015.1 Silene noctiflora
GGACAAAATGCACATAAGGGCACGCAAACCCGCGCGAATCGGGGCAAAATAGGAAGAAAAGAGTAAGGAAAGAAGACTAATTCGGGCACTTATCATCTATGTTGATCCATATGATATTTTCGATCATATGGGGAACAGTTTGTTTTCAGGTTGTGTTTTGGTATCACACGGGAGATGGGACGAGTTTTGGACCTCGGAGCCGAGTTGCCTTGCTAAAAAATAAATAACGTAGTTGATATTCGAGTTGTCTTATGTGTAGATCACACTTGTTATTCATTTATTGATTATGTAATTCATTAAACATGACATTTATATAAAGTGTTTCTTATTCGTAATTCTGATTTCACTGCCTCGGAAAACTCAGATGGTGACATATCCCGATTACCTTAGCCTGGTAAGAAGGGGGTGTTACAATAAGAATAGTAGAATTAACTTGCTTTAGTAGCTTACAGTTCTAAAGAAGTCATGCATAGCTTAAAAAAACATCATTACCCACCACCTCGAAAGCATCTTTGTAAAAATGGGAAGGAAACCCATCAGGGTCGCCTTGTTGGCAGGAATGGATTACAAAGCCTCTTTAATCTTATCATCAGTCACATCCTTAATCAACTCCAGAATGTGGGCAACAGTTAGCACCTTACTCTATTCACAGTAGGAGGAAAGACAGGTGAACTGGTGAAGAGTTAAGGATGAAGAGCACCTAAGAAAGGGAGGGGGTGAATTAGGTGTCTATTTAAAAATTTAAGCTTAATGAAAGCTTCTTTTAAAACTAGACATTTTATACAACACTTAGATGATATGAAAGGTTTATACGTAGAACTATTAAGTTCAAAGTATGCAAGGACAATTCGACAAGTAGATGTCACACTCTATTCAATAATTGCTTCCGTAAATAAATCGAGAGTTAAAGTGCAGCGGAAATAAAATGTAAATAGAAAAAATGCAAAGATGTTTTTAAAAATGGTTCAGTCACTACTTTATCCACCTACGTCTAGCGTTATTTTATTGAACGTTTTAGCAATAAATTCATATAACTAAAACCCCGAACAATAAAACAACTCCCAACCTACTCCGGTTGCTATTTGATTAAAGCTACTCCGCTCCAAGACTTCTATTTTAGGCAGCAATGCCACTCCGATGGTTAAAGGTACTCTGTTGTAAGACTTTGATTTGCTTAGAACAACTCTATCTTAAGACTTTGGTTTGGTTCTATCTCAGTTTGTTACAAGACTCATGAATCTCATATAAGTTTAGACCTTGATGGAGGACATAACGTTTAAGTACTAACACAAGATCATCAAACAAGATAAATGTCTAAGTGCAACGAACTAACTCTTTTAAAGACTTAACAAATGATTTTGCAAGATGTTTTAAGATATTAAAAGTTAAAACAATTTTTATGGAAAGATTGATTTACTCGATAAAGCTCAAAGTCTTTTTCGCATTAAAACTTTGTTGTTGCACACTTGGTCTTGTGAAATTAGATTAGTATTTATAATGTCAAAGTAGTGTAAATTTCAAAAATCAAAATATTACTAAAAAATTAAGTCCAAGTAATAAAATATTATAAACATGTTGCTTAGGCAACATGAACAAGTCATCTAAAATTCTTCATCAAGTAACCCGAATTCTTTTGCAAGTAATCGGTTATCCTTATACAAGAAATCAAATTTGCACATCAACAAATACGGGTTCATTTTTTAACAAGAAACGAGCATAAATGGTGGTGTTTTTGAGAACCTGATGTGGGCAAAGTCGTCACACCCTATCAAACAGTATTTATTACTCAACAAACAACTCTAGTAAGTAGTATGTAGGGGTCGAACCCAAAGAACGGGAAATATTTTGTAACACCCCTACTTACTCAGAAGCCTTAACAAGACCTTCCCGAATAGACAAGGGTGCTACCATCTCGGCTACCCAAGGTAGTACATATCAAAAGGACCATAATGAAACATGTTATTTAACTTATTACAGCTTACAAGAGAGGTAATCGTATACAAATCATCCATCTAAACAAAAGAGCAATAGGTGAGCTATAGTGTCTATAAACATTAAACTTTGTGTCTTCGCAAGCCCTCCAAACAACCCGGTAGTCAACCAACAATCATACACTACTTGAAAGTCTCACTGCTCACCATTTTCCGGCAATATCAAATGGATCACCGCAGAAGCAGACAAGAAAGGACAACCACAAACACCACACAAGGTCAGTAATAAATTACAATACAGGTAGAACAATAAGCAATTGACACAACAAACTCAACCTCCACCAACACCGATCTCCACAATAACCGTTGGCTCTCATCACAACAAGTAGCCGGGTTCCCATCGCAACACGTAACCCACCCCTGGCAATGCCAAACCGCAGCGTGGTCATCAAATTCCCGCTCTTCGCAACGAGCGAACCCAAGCTCATTAATGTGCATATCCCGGCCCCCTTGTGACGAGAGTCGCAAGAGGTGAAACAAGGGGATGAAACCATCTCCCGACATGGCTCACAATATCAACCACAACTCCTCCATCATCCACATCAACAATAATCACAATCACGATAATCACACAAACATGAATCACAATCAACCATGTAATTATACTGAATAGGAAAACCCTACCTTCCGTGGACCCCATAGCAATAGAAATGATAACGTCAAAGCCTAGCAAGTATACATATCATCATCTACAACATGGATTATGCCCTATTATCACACTAATAGAAGCGAGTCAACCAATTAACAAGTTTTCACAAACTCACCTACGGGACATCTAGATCCCGCCTATGAGAAAGGTCTGATCAACTAGGTCCGTCCCCAAGCTACCCCCTTCCCAGAGTAAGGTCTGAAGTGAGGGTCAAAAGAGTTGTGAGGGATGAAGGGATAGAGAGAGAGAGAGAGATAGAGAGAGAGAGATTTTAGGTTTTTAAGAAAGATGAAAATGTTTTATGAAAAATGATTTAAGTCGCAATATCCGCGTAACCATATATCAAGTTGTCGACTGAGCACTTGGTCATACTCGGCCGAGTACGACGCACTCGGTCGAGTACCAAAGATACTCGACCGAGTGACCTTTACCAGGTCAAGTATCCCAAGGCAAAATAACTTCCCACCATCTCCTACTAAGGGTCTTATCGAGGTCAAATAGGTGGTTAACGGGTCCTTAACTCGGCGGGTATTACATCTTTAATTTTTCTTAATAAAGGTGCTTATAATAGTAACAAGGGTGTCACAAATTGATTGATTGGTAAGGTGAAAGGAACAACTACAACTACTAACAACAAATGTAAACTAATGAAAACTAAAGCAAGTATGTAAAATAGGAGTGTGAACAATATGGAGAAATCACTACGGTATCATGGGATTATATGGGTGATCAAATGGTAAATCCAAGGGTATGAGTCTAGTTATTTGGTCAAGGTCATGGTAGAATAAGACTGAAACTTTCGGGTCTTGCGGTCCATAGGTCGAGTCAGGTTAGCTTCTGGCGTACACCCGGTCTCCCTACTAGCATAGTGAATGGTCTAACATCTCCTAAGACTTTCGGTCTTGTAGAAGTGTTGAATAGGTTGAGAATCATGCAAGGTCGTCAATCAAGCATTTCATCAAACATAACGTGTGCACTAGTAGAACTAAAATAACAATTTAATCAATCAAATGAACTCATTGGAATATGAATCTACCCTCTAATCAATCCCCTAATACCCCATTAACCCTAGCTAGAAGACTACTCACTCATCATCATGGAAATCATGCGAGTAATGTTGTCAAGCATCATAGCAAGAAAAAACATGATGATCAAAGTAAAACAATTAACAAGGATTAACAAGAAATTAAGTAAAGGGTAAAGAATTGTACCAACTTAAGGAAATAAACAATAATAATGAAGGTTAAATAAAAGAAACCCTTTAATTAATGAAGAATTGTCACCTTCATCAAATACAACCAAAGAATTTTTCAATTACAAGACTAGATCTAAGATTAATTGTGGAAAGATTGAAATACAATTAAGGAAAAATTAAACTAATTGAATGTGATTAAGGTAAATGCTTCATAATTATCCCTTTAATGGTGTGTGTCCTTCCCTAATTGGGAATGAGGGGTATTTATACTAATAAAAGGTTTAGAGGTTAATTAGGTATTGCAATTGACTTAAACGAAGGCGGAGCATAGAGTGCGCCGCCCGACTTCTCCGGGGCTCGCCTGACTTCTCCCGGGCTCACCCGAATTGGGTGCTACTGGGTGAGCTCTGACTGAGAACTCGCTCGACTTGGTGGTCAGCTCGCCCGAGTTCCACTCGTAAGTTCCTCTTAATGCGATTGTTGCCCCATAATTCGTGGGAATCACCCTAAATCGTGGGGGAATTGCTCCAATTTTCCTTAAAACCTTGCACCGAGTCTTTGGTTTCCGTCTCCTATTTATACTTGGCCATTAGTACCGTCAATTAAGCTCCTAAATGCTCCATTTATGCACGATTTCCGCTCATTTTGCTTTCTTTCCTACAAATGGGCTAAAATCTCATAGAATAGCGAATAAGAAGCTAAAAACGCCGAAATGACCCTAATAAGTACAAATAAGCATGCGAAACGAGGTTCATTGGGGGTTAAAAGTGCGCCTTTTATAACCACATCAGAACCATAAACCTTGTCAAATACAGAGTATGTAAAAGTAAACAAACCATTTTTGGTATGTGTCTTTTTGTGCAAGTAAGGTCTTTTGCAAGACAAACATTCTTTCTCATTAAAATGATTAAAACAGTTTTCTTGAAACACAAATGTTGATCGAAAACTTTCAAAGTGATTTTCAAGATTGTTAATATTTTCGAAATGTTTCTTTCAAAAACGAGTGAGAAACCACAGTGACATGCACTGCTGATTTTGAAGCACTTAGCACTTATCCGAGTTTTATTGACCTCTTTATAACATCATGACTCTATTTATGACAATTTTAATCTTTGATCATTCTTGGACAATCTTGATTAACGATTAGATCTTCCGAGCTATGGAGCATATATTATGCAGTTTAATTGTGTAAGTTGGAATTAGTAATGCTAGACAATGACAGGAAAAGAGAAGTTGAATAAAGTTATTTCCTTTTTGTCATAAGACTTGAGATTTGTGATTAATTGGTAAAGAATACTCAAAGACAGAAACTTTAGACAATAACAAAGACACAGAAAACGAAAATAAGCATGATAATAGAGAAACAATTATGCCACAAAGGTAAAAAAAAGATCAATCCCACATAGGAAATTGACCCTTAATCCACACAGGAACTAATATGCAATAAGGCAATTCTTCTTCCTTCAATTCATCAGGTCTTAAGAGGATAATACATGCCTTATTTATTACATTGCCGCTGCTAATTAAGATGGAAACAAACAAAATAACAACTACTGCCAGGTGTTGATGAGCTTTATAATTATATCTCCTGACATGTATACGAGGATGTCGTCGCGCATTGTGAGGGTCGAACCCAAAGGACGGGATTATGACTCTTAAATCGATTGTTTGCTTTCTAGTTTAGTTCTAGCAAGGCAATTTGAGGGTGGTTAATAACAACTAATGAAATAAAGCAAGTAATTACTAAGAAGCAAGCAAGTAAACGATAAAAAGTCGATATATTAAAAGACTAGGGTGTTCGGGTTCACCAATGCGGGCTATGACTAACCTATGATCACACTAAAGGTAGCACAAATATAGTATCGAGTTAAACCCCCACCTCTCAGTGTAGGACCAAACCTTAGGCTAAGACGGGCCAAACTCTCGTCCTAACCCTTCCCGAACCTTCTATTGCTACACACCAACCCAACATGAGTCTAAGCTCTTACTCAAACAACATGCAATTAGAAGATAAGAACTCAAATCCTCATTTAAGCCTTTCATCAAACACCTTGTGTGCACAAAAGCAAGCATACTACCAGAAGACTACCCTTTTGTATTAAGACCAACAATCAAGCCATACTATCTCACATTAGATCCCCCTATACCCTAGTAAGGCACTACTCACACATACTTAACATAATAACTACAAAAGATGGAAACTTTGACATAAGGAAAGCAAGAGGAAACATGCTCAAGAGGATAAACAATTAACTAAGCACAAACATGTACACAATTGAAAGAAAATTAAAACTAAGAGAAGAATTATACCAATACCAACTAAAGGAGCCAACTTGGATTGATAAATGAAGATGCATTTCTTCTAGTCTTCAAATTAAAATCCAATACTCAAGTGTAAACAATTGACAAATAGTAGATCTACTAATAATTAAGAGCAATTAAGTACTAATTAGGGAAAGATTAGTGTTTAATTAAGGAATGATTACAAGATTATGCTAGAGTTTCTCTATCTAGGGTTGTGTGTCTAAATGAGATTAACAATAAGGTATACATAGCATCCCATTGTGTTAGATCTCAAGAAGGAAGCAAAGCCCAAGTCTCGTGTAGACGTGCTGTCAGTCGAGCAACCGGCTACTGGCCTCCCTGTCGGCGCCGTGCATTTGTATTTTATGTCAAAATTGGACATGGGATATATAGGGAGGGTTCCCTACTGGTGAGCCGGCTGCCAACGAACCGGCAGAGAGCCACCTTATCTTCTTCTTTATTCCTCTCTTCTCTTGACCTACTGTCCTTTGCAGGCACACCGGTTTTCAGGCTGCATGTCGGCGTCGTGCACTTCTTACATTAAGCTCTATTCTTTCTCTAGGGGGATTGTTTGTCCCTGGCCGGTGAGTCGGCTGCCGTCCAACTGACGGGGAACACTAGTCCAGGGTTTTCTCCTCCTCTTCACTTCATGCTAACATATGTTAGCTTCCGGCTCGCTCGTTATTCCGACTTGCCTCGTTCCGATCTTATTCCCTACAAGATAAAGCGGGAATTCATAGCATACGACTCATGTGGAATAAAGGGGACAAAATACAAGCAATAGAGGCCTAAACCGAGTCGAATTGTGATCAAAATGCAATAATTTATGCATATATTAGCTGCTAGAACAAACAGACAAAATAACAGCTAGGGAAAAGACTGTTGCATGTGCTCATGTTAGGAGCTTTTTCTATTGAGATGTGGACACTATTGGCCAATGTTATCCGGATAAAGTTGTTGCTAGGACTTCCTTTAAACTAGCTGGACCATGGTTAAGCCTCCTAACCCTACTCCTTGGTTGGAAAACTGAAGCAAAGGACCTTGGTTTAAGTGATCCTGTTGGACTGTGGCCTGGTTTGATTCATGTTGCAAGCTCCTGCTTCACTCCCCTCCTCTTGGAAGTGTTCCTCATACTGGTACTCACCTTCCTCATTAAGCTCATCTCCATGATAAGGTGCTAAGTCCCCAATGTTAAAAGTCCCTTGCACTGCACCATCTCCTGGAAGGATCAGTTTATAAGCATTGTCTCCAATCTTCTGACTGATCTTGAATGGTCCTTCTGCCCCGAGCATTAGTTTGTTTTTTCTCTTTTAGAGGGGAACCTCTCCTCCCTCAGGTGAAGCCACACCAGGTCACCAACCTGAAAAGGCTGCCTTGGCCTGGCCTGCATGACTCTTGTTTGGTACCTCCCATTAGTTTTTTGAATTTGTTGTTGCACAAACTTATGTAATTTGGAGATGGATTCTAATCTTTTCTTAGCTTCAAAGCTGCATTCCTCAGTAGGTACTTGGGACAGGTTGATAGGCATTCGAGGGTTTATGCCATAAACTACCTCAAATGGTGTCAACCCAGTGGCTGTAGCAGGGGCCATATTATAGGCAAATTCAACTTGTGCCAATTTTAAGTCCCAATCTTTAAAGGGCTTACTCACAATGCTCCTGAGGATCCAAGTTAGGGTCTTGTTGGTAACCTCAGTCTGTCCATCAGTTTGGGGATGGTATGCTATGCTGAATAGTAGCCTGGTTTTCAGCATTTTCCTGAGAACCTTCCAGAAATAACTTAAAAATTTCACATCCCTGTCTGACACCATGGATTTTGGCACCCAATACAACCTCACAACCTCTCTGAAATAAAGATCAGCTACTCTCATTGCATTCTTAGTGTTCTTACAGGCTATGAAGTGGGCCATTTTGCTAAATCTATCCACTACCACTATGATTAAGTCTTTGCTTCTCTGTGTCCTGGGAAAGGCCACAATAAAGTCCACGTTAACATTATCCCAAGGCTCGGTAGGAACTGGTAATGGAATGTAAGGCCCTGCCTTGAATTGACTTTTGGACCTGTGACAGTGTCCTCACCTCTGAATGACATTCTGAACATCTGTTAACATCTTGGGCCAGTAGAACTGGTCTTGCAGAATTTCTAGCGTTTTGTTGATACCAAAGTGTCCAGCCAGCCCACCTGAATGCACTTCCCTTACAAGGAACTCCATGGTTAGTCCCCCTCGAACACAAAGTTTGTTCCCCTTGAACAAGAATCCTCGTTGCACGTGAAGTTTGCTTGGCTTATCTGTTCTGCAATTGTGATACTCAATGGAGAATTTTGGATCTTGGGGGTACTACTCCTTGATCATCTCAAATCCCAAAATTTTCCTTCTAGGAGGGACAGTATATGGCTTCTCCTGGAGAGGGCATCTGTCAACACATTGTGCTTGCCTTCCTTGTAGTTGCTAGTGAAAAAGAAAGACGGTAAGAATTCTACCCATTTGGCATATCTAGGGTTCAGTTTGTGTTGACCATTGATGAATTTAAGGGCTTCATAGTCAGAGTGAAACATAGGGCTTAGGTCTTAAATAATGTCCCCAATGGTGTAAGGCTTTAACCATGGTATAAAACTCTTTGTCATAGGTTGAGTAGTTTAGTTTGGCCCCATTTAATTTTTCACTAAAGAAGGCTACAAGCATATTTTCCTGTGTTAGGACTGCTCCTATGCCCACTCCACTTGCATCACACTCCAATTCAAAAAGTTTGTTAAAATCTGGTAGTGCTAATATAGGAGCTGAGCAGATCTTTTCTTTAATTTCTTCAAATGTTAGCTGAGCTGCAGTGCTCCATTTAAATTCCCCCTTTTTCAAACATTCAGTGATAGAAGCCGCAATTGCATTGAAATTTTTTATAAATCTCCTGTAGAAAGAGGCTAGTCCATGGAATCCCCTGGCTTCTGTGATGTTTGTTGGTGTAGGTCAGGCCTTGATGGCCCCCACCTTCTCTTTGTCCATTGAAATGCCTTGGCCAGAGACAATATACCCCAAGGGCCAAGAAGGATACTTCAGGTACCATAAAGGAACATTTTTCAAATTTTCCAAAGAGTTTGTGTTTCTTGAGTTCCAGGAAAATTTCCCTCAGATTTTCAGATGCTCTGTGGTGCTAGGACTATATACCAGTATGTCATCAAAGTATACAATTATTGTCGTTCCCATAAAAGGCCTTAGGACTTCAGTCATTAGTCTCATGAAGGTGCTGGGATCATTGGACAACCCAAATGGCATCACCGGCCATTCATATAGCCCTAATTTGGTTTTAAATGTTGTTTTCCACTCATCACCCTCTCTAATTCTCACTTGGTGATAACCATGCCATAGATCAATCTTCAAAGAAGTTTTAACTCAACGTTAATTCATCCAAGAGATCATCTAACATGGGAATTGGGAACCTGTACTTGATGGTAATGTTGTTTATAGCCTTGTTGTCTATGCACATTCTTCAGGTGCCATCTTTTTTTGGCACTAGCAAAGCTGGAACTGCACATGGGCACATGGGCTCATGGACTCCCTGACATAACCTTTACGCATCAAGTCATAAATTCGATCTTGTAGCTCTTTAGCAGTGACTGGGTCACACATGTAAGCAGGTTTGTTTGGAAAAGTGGCTCTGTAACACTCCCAAAAGCCGGGAGCCTTCCTCAAGGCAACTCCGACTCATGAAGGTGCTACAAGGCTTTGTTTCCCAAGCTTTGTCGTGCGAACTCCGATAGTAAGAAATTTAAGACAAGACTACGTAAACGATTCAAAGGAAACTAGATAAGTTATGGTTAAGTGATTAGTTTACATGTCATGGGATTCAACACAAATCCCCGAATGACACAACCAAATCGAAAATAAGATGGAGTCTAAGATTAATCAAAAATACAATAACAAGGATGGTGACAACTAAGGTGAGACCTCTCCAAGCCCCCAATGAGTTCAAATGCAACCTCTCACGCCTCTGCTCCCCATATGAGCGGAAATCATCATATGGTTCACCACAGACATTTGAAAACTCGCTTGGTTAGTCACGATAATATAAATGCTCGATACAATGATGTGAATACAAGAATGCTAACTAAATGCAATGACTTAATGATTAATAAAATGCAACCATTACTCCACATCCTCCTCATCACCAACCACAGTGATGACATCGCAACGCCGCCACCAACTCACCGGACCGCAGCCCAAAAGAAGGTACTCTAGACACACGGGTGGTACCGGGACCGAGAGCGACTTGGATCCCCTGACAGGCAACATGTCTCAACCACATGTGTCCGTCCATAACCCAAGTCCTTAATGTGCACATCTCTCTTGGAGTGGGAAGCTCTAAGAGGCGATCCGAGCGCAAGACGGTTTTTCAACCGTCTTACGTCTCCAAAACGATCACAAACCACCAACAACTACCACCATCCAACACCTCCTACCAACACAAGTGTCCAATAATGCACATAAAGCAAATAAGACTCCCATGTATCAATTAAACCATGTGAAAACAAGAATCAATTATGAAATCACCAAACCTTGAGGAAGGCTTC
This sequence comes from Silene noctiflora, assembly GCA_009801015.1. Classification (NCBI taxonomy): domain Eukaryota; kingdom Viridiplantae; phylum Streptophyta; class Magnoliopsida; order Caryophyllales; family Caryophyllaceae; genus Silene; species Silene noctiflora. The sequence goes on from VHZZ01030562.1 coordinate 17,397, forward strand.
AGGCATCCTTGATGAAAGAATAAGTGTTATTCCTCCTATCATGCATAATATTTCTATCAAATTCCCATGACCTTCCCAATAAGATGTGGCAGGAATCCATAAAAATGATGTCACACAAGACCTCATCCTGATAAACTTGACCAATAGAAAAATTGATGAGGGCTTGTTTGGTCACAACTAATTCAATGCCCTAACTAAGCCATCTGATCTTGTATGGGTGTTTGTGTTCTTTAACTGGCAGTTTGAGTTTTTTCACTAGTGTAGTGGAGGCCACTTTAGCACAACTGCCTCCCATAATCATATGACGGACTTTTCCTTGTATGGTGCATCTTAATTGGAAGATCTGTTGTCTTTGACCTTCTTCCATGGTTTTGGTATGCATGACTCTTCAGATTACCAATGCTGGTCCTTCATCAAGAGCCAGTATCATTTCTCTGATGGACTGTCCCATGGTCTTCTATTCTGTGGACTCCTCAAATGGTGCTTCCACTTCAACATCCCCATTTTGATCCATAAGTTGGATCTCAAATGCAGTGAGTATTCTTTTGGTAGGACACTCTCTACTGATTTGGCCATAGTTCTGACATTGGTAGCACCTTCTTTTTAGATCACCGGGTGGAGACTTAATGATGGTTAACTTCCCTTTATCCTCCTTAGTTGAGATATTGAATTTAACACGAGTATAAATCTTGGAACTTGTGGGTTTGGGTTGGCTTTTAGATGCACTGGCTTTATCCATCCCTTGTTTCTCCAATTTCTGAGACACTCTTACTACCTCATCAAATGACCACAGTGGTTGCAATTTAATGATAAGTGTATTTTACATATAGTTTTACCCCTCATTTTAGCTTGGTTTTTACTTCACATTTGCACTTTTAGTAGTGTTATTCGAGCTAATATCGTGTTTCTAGTTGTTTTG
>VHZZ01030568.1:9335-23025 GCA_009801015.1 Silene noctiflora
ATCGATTTATCCCGCAACAAGAGTATGAGCCTTTTTACGACTATCTCGATCGATTTTATGCCTATGTCGGTGGTCTCCATTCTCTTGGATACACTATTAGTCCACTTGGGCCATGTTGTGCTTAATGGCTTAAACTTCGAGACACGGGAAATGACTCTTTACTTGAGCAATGAGAACGTCTAAACATAGTTGGGAAGGAGGATCTAAGTAATTTCTTGAATTACATGGCCTCCGAATGTCGGGAGAAAGCTCACCAAAAAACTTTGTCGCCGGATTTTGAAGAGGGTTTTTATGTCAGTTTGATGAGGTTCTATCGAATGCTCAAAGAAATAAGTGAAACAAGTGATCAAATGATCGCTACTTATCCACCCTCCCAATGTGAGCCTATCATCTCCCCTCTTACCCCCCAAAATTACCAATGTGAGTCTCTACCACTTAATAAATGTGACTTATTGGATGATAATGATGATGGTTCTGCTTTTTCTTGTAAAAGTCCCCCTAGTGTCATTCCAATTGATGATTTAGAGAATCGTGTTGTGGAAACTGACCTTACCGTAGATGACACGCTTCCATTGACAATGTTGGGTCTGTTCCTAGTGAGGATGAGGTATTGCCTCTACCTTACACCCTTGTGAATCCTTTTGCGAAGGGTTTTATCGACCCATTTGAGGTCAACGGAGGACTTAGTGATGCATATTTAGAGGTTAATTGGGATCAACCCCCCATTTTTGATGTGTCCTCCACCTTTACTTCTTTTTACCACCCATGTGAGTCCGTTTATGATTTTCATTTGTATACTAACGAATTATTTTATGGTCTTAAGCATGATTCTCCATCTCTTGCTGACGAGTGGAGTAATACGTTGGTTTATTTTGAAGTCTTCCCCATGCGCTATATATGATGAGATATATCATTCTTTACTTGTTATATTTCATGCTTATATCTTATCTATTGCTTACAATTGCTTTTGTATTGCTCATGCGCAGATGTATGATAGGCTTCTACGGGCTTTAACGTGTTTTTAAACACAAATGCTCGTGATGTTACGACCAAAGTCTAGCGAGACTTTAACTTGCGCTTCTCGGGAGGCAACCCGGGATTTTTATGTCTTTGCTTTCATTTTGTTTATTTCTATTTGCATATAAAAAATTGATTAATTAACATTTTAGCTATCTAATGTTATGAGTTTGTTTTGAGGAATTTACAATGTAAATTGAGGTGTTGGGGCGGTATTGCACGCATCCCCAAGCTGCAACCCCGTTCGGGAGCGTAACTTTCGAAATCCAAGACGGAAATAGCATAGCCCAAGAGCTGAAGTCAAATCATGAAGATCAGGTCAACCCCGATCGGGGTTGTGTGTCCCCGATCGAGGACGTATGTTTCTGAATTTTTGGCTTTTATCTTATTTCGTGCCTTAGCCAAAATCACTCCTATGCTCTAGTAAGTCTTTTTCGACACTTCCTCTCTTCATTTCTTCATTTTTCTCATTCAAATTCACAATCAAACATCATTTGGATCCCCCGAATGCATTCTTGCTTGGGGGAAGACTAGCTAATTAGTAAGTTTTTCATTCGAACTACATTTTCATGATAGTTTAGTTTTGCACCCCATCTCCCTTTGTTGTTTTTTCTTGTTCTTCTTTGTGGTTTTTCGCTGATAATCCCGTTTTACACATTGAGGACAATGTGTTGTTCTAGCTTGGGAGAGGGAATGCATTTGCATTATAGTTGTGATTTTGCATGATAGTTAGTTTAGTTTTGCATGTTTGCATCTAGTTAGTGTAGATTTAGTGAGAATTTTTGAAAAATTTGTGTTGCTTTTTGCTCTAATTCATTGCTTGTCCTACTTATGCCCTCTTGCTTTTCCCATTTTTAGCTTGATAGCTTTTGATTCATTACTATTGACGGGATATAGCATGCATGGGAATGTCTTGACATAGTAGGTGGAAGATGGATTTTCGACCAAGTAGGCTTGATCTTGCTTTTGGCAAGCCATAAAATGGTAAGGTAGAACCTCCTTAAAGGCCATTACATCTTTATTTGGTCTCACTTAGGTGAGTGGTAGGTCTCCTTATGCTGTGTGTTACATCAAAACACACAAGTATGGTCTTTATTTCACTTTTTTAAGCATTACTTTGATATTTGCTATGCATTTTTGAAGCTTTTCACTTTGATAAAATTGCCCATTTTTAGCCCCTTCACATGTTCACAATTCCCTAGCTACATTATAAATTGACTACCTTTGTTAAGCTAGTAGATATGTTTTGGTGTTGGGATGCTCATTTTGGGATGTTCTTTAAAGTTATGTCATTGTGAATTAGTTTGCTGGAATAGTTGTAGTTTTTCGGATTTGTAATGAAAGAAAGAGAAAAAGAAAAAAGGAAAAAGAAATGAAAAAAAGAAGAGAAAAATTTGAAAAAGAAAAGAAAGAAAAGAAATGAAAAAAAGATGTTGATATTTGGAAGAAAGAAAGAAGAGGGTGAGTTAAGAAATTCTCACATGTTTCATCAAAATGTTTTGGAGAATTTTCTTATGATTAGTAATGTAAAAAGTCATATGTCATTGTTTTGACTTCTAATTGGGTTATTTGGGTTTGGAATGAGCATTCTTTCATATGGATGTTGCTAGCTTAACCTTAGCTCCACAATCCATAATACATTTGTTCCCCCTTATGTCCCATGTCACAATATAGCCTTCTTCTTACCCTTTGGCTTCATTTTTGCTTGCATTTGATTGTTTTGACTTAAGTTTTGAATTGATTACCATATTAGATTGCGGGCACTCTCATGAGTCGAAGATAGTTGAGTGATTATTCACAAAAATTTCCTTTTGCACAAAATTGAGTTATGAGTGGATCGTGAGAGTCCGAAAGTCAAAAGATCATGCAAGGGCCGAAAATTTTATTTGAAGTCGACCATGCTACGCCGTCGTGTAAATCTCAACCATGATTTTGCTTTATCCTTATGCCCATGTTGTTTCGGGATTTGAATCATTTAACTTGTTAGCTTATTTGAGATTTGCAATTGATGGGATGGTTTCTTGCTTGAGGACAAGTAAGGACTTAGCTTGAGGGAGTTTGATAAATGCTTAATTTATATACTTTAACCCCTTAGATTAGCTCTAGTTTTCATGTCATTTAGCACTTATCATAGTGTTTTTGAGCTAATATTGTTATTCTAGTTGAATTTGCTTGTTTCAACATGTTTTGTAGGTATTTGGGCTTCTAGGAGCTAAAATCTACTAAATGTGCAAGCTAGGATATAAAGGCTAAGTAAAGGGGCAAGTGTTGGACTAAGTGTTACATGTTGCATGGGTTTTGAATGGAAATAATTTTGGATCAAAGAAGAAAAATGCAAATGAAGTCAAATGCAAAGTCAAGCCCAAATTCAAGTCCAAATTAGGTGGAGATTTTGGATGCTAAAGCACATTAGATGCTAATATTGAAGCTCTTAATCGGACGCTTAAAGRAGCATTAAACCGCAAACATTGGATTCCATAGCATTTATGTGTGGAATTAAGGTGATCGGGCTAGAAAGCCACGACCTCGATTGGGGTTGGCACCCCCGATCGGAGCCATAGCTCCTTAGTCACGACCGTTTTAAGCTCCTTCTCCTATAAATTCGAGGCCTCGTTCAAGCATTTGGATCACCACTTCTTCCATTTTTTACATATAATTCTCTCTAGATTCTAGTAGTTAGGTTAGCTTAGTTTGGTTTAGTTTAGATTAGTATTTCATTATTGTTACAAACAATTTCATTTATAATTCCAATTCAAGTTTATTTAAGTTATTGTTCTTCATATCCAAGTTATTCATTTCCTTTGCTTCCTCATTTCCATTTACGGTAATTCTTTTTAGTTTTCATTTTATTTATGTTGTTTACTTTTTAGTTTTATAATTCATTTGCAAGTTTCATTTACATTATAGTTTTACATTATGTTTGCATGTTTATTTCAACTTAGCATTTACATTAGTTTTTCCTTTCATATGAGTAGCTAGATTTCCTAGTCTAGGGATTATGGAAGTCATGTAAAATTGATAAATAAAACAAGTTGTTATATTGGTTGTTCACTTATCATCTCTACCATGTTTGCATTGTAATGTTAGTTTACGATTAGTGGCCATAATCTTGGACTAAAACCGTTATACATTCTATAAGTCGAGAGGCACGGAAATGTTAGAACTGGCATGCATAGTGGATCGACCTAGCTCATAGTGAAAGCTTGTTAGGACCCGATTTAAGGCTTGATACTAATAGTGAAAGCTGAGTATCTTTAGGCCTAGATGATCATTTGTGACTACTAGTTTAATAACTAATTTAAATATCAATTTGCATGTATGAACCGAACCCCCTAGATGTCTTATACTTTATTGTTTGCATTTATATTTCACTTTGCATAAAACAACCAATATACATAATTCGTGACCGACCGAGATAAAATTCAATCCATAACAACTAATTAATAACCACCGTACTCCCTGTGGATTCGACCCCTAAATACTACATTAATTTGTGTTGGTAGGGAATTTATTTTTGATAGGTTGGCGACGACCTTGTCGGAACTAATATATAAGGAGGGCTTAGCACCGACTTCTAGGATCATCTTTTTATCACTCTTTTATCATTCTCTCTTAGTTTTCTCCTTAGTTCAGAAATTAGTTTACATTACATTTTGTATTCGATCATTTAGTCCTAATTACAATTTCAATATAAGTTTCTTTGGTTCTACATTATTGTTCTTCTCAAGTTACAATCATCAATTTGGTAATCATTTTATTTTAGTTTTTGCATTGTTATTTTCATTGTTAGATATCACACTTTCGTTTGTTGTTTAGTCACAATTTAGTTATTAGTTATTTATATATCATTTAGTAATTTACTTTATGTTTTATGCAATTTACATCTAGTAATCATCAAAGTATTTATATTTCTTTATCATCATTAGCATTTTATTATTAGTATCTCATTTTTTTTATGTCAACTATATTTTACAATTAATTTTCCTATTTCATTTTTATTTATTATATCTCCATTATCATGTCTATGTTTAATTCATAATTTTTAGTTATTGTTATTTGCATCATGAGTGAGTAGTTTTATTTTGTCTAGGGATTAGGGGAGCTATGCATTAGTTATTATTTTATCATGTTAGATTAGAATGTTATAATATTGCAAAATTGTTTCAACATATGCTTGCTTTGTATTTGTTAATCTTAGTTTATTGATCACAAACTTTGGTTAAATGTGTTAATGCATTCTATAAGTCGAGAGGCACGGATTTGTATTAGACTAAGCATGTTGTAGTAGACCGATCTAGCCATAACGAGAGCTCGTTAGAACCCGTTCTAAGGTCGACAATAATATCGAGAGGTGGTTGTCCATAGACCTAAAATTTTATCTTTGTTATGCATTTCTATTTTAGCATGGATCATTTTACTATGTATGTGTGACCCGACACCCTAGACTCCTTTAATCATATTTGTTAATTAATCATGTTTATTTACATTGATTTTTATTTACATTGCATTTCACCAACCAAAACGAAAAAATATAACCCGATCTTGATAACGACCTAACCATAGCAATTCTTAAAGCAAATCTCGTTTCTCTGTGATTCGACCCCTACCTTACTATATTAATTTTTTGCCAATTCTAGGGTAATCATCTTTGCTAGGTGTGCGACCGCCTTGTCAAATTTTGGCGTCATTGCTGGGAAAACGGTTCTTTGTTATTTTTTTTTAATTGTTGGTTTTTATCTTGTTTTCTTTTGTCTCGAGGAACACTTGTTCCTTGAGACTGTGACTTACAATATTCCTTAGATTTTTGTCTTATGCCCAGGTCTTTTCGAGGAGGTGAGCTATTTCCTAGTGATCATGAGCCCGAGAGAACCTTGCATAGACGGTTACGTTTCCTTAGAGAGGCCGCTAAGTCTAACTCTCTTGTGGAACTTGAAAGTGCTAGAAGGTCCTTTTTAGAAGATCTTAAAGCTTTTGAAGAGGACGAGGCTTCTAGTTCTACCCAAGTTAAGAAGATGGTGCGATTATTCGATCATTCCAAGCCCACTGCGGCTATGCTCCCTAAAGGTATTGCTACCGGCCAACTTAGTGCAGTAGATTTTGAAATCAAGACGGCTTTTATCTCTCTTGTGGAGAGGAAGCAATTCGGTGGAGGTCCCTTGGAAGATCCAAATTTGCACATTGCAAAATTTTGTCATTATTGCTCGATGATTCGGCAAACCGGAGCCACCCAAGAACAAATTAGAGAGATCCTTTTTCCCTTTTCTCTACGGGATAAATAACACGGGTTGCCTCCCGATAAGCGTAAGTTAAAGTCTTTCTAGACTTCCACTATCTTCAAAGATCATTGTTGGATGTTGAGCTCACTACTATCCGAGCTCTCTTGCATAACTTTCTTCACATTCCCTATCCATTTCAAACTCTTCCATGAATAGCTTCTCTTGTCACTCTTAGCATTAGTGCCCTTGTTATCCTCACCTAAAAAACAATGAATACCAATATCTACCCCTAGCGGATCCATTAGTGAGGATCGAGGTAGAGAAGAAGCAATAGAAGAATCCATAGTGTTAATTAAACAACAAGACTCTTGCAACATTGGGCTCCTAATGTTATTGTTTTTGGTAAAGGTCACCCTATCATTCCCCACTTCCAAGGTTAACTTCCCATTTTTAACATCAATCAAAGAGGCCGCAGTGTGCAAAAATGGTCTACCTAATATGATTGGGGTTTGCGAATCTTCGGCCATGTCAAGGATAAGGAAGTCAACGGGTATGAAAAACTTACCGACCTTGACGGGCACGTCTTCTAAAACTGTAACACCCCCATACTCCAAGGCACCTTACCAAGGACTACCTCCGAATATGAGGATGCTACCATCTCGGTTACCCGAGGTAGTGAACATCATATAAACCATAATGAAACAAATATAAAGTTTAACTTATTGAAATGTTACAACTTCCAAAATACCAATACAAAAGCCACATCCCAAAACTGTGATAAAATGTAAGACATAAAAACGGAAGTTAAAAAACTAGTTGACTGGTGGTAACTTAGCCATGTCCATCCCGCAGCAGAATAAAAAATATAAAGCATCATCACCTGCTAACCAACTACTCACCATCCCTGAATGGATCAGCACAGTTTAAAAAAAACACGGGGTCGGTCAACTGCACAATAATATACAATATAAAGCATAAAACCAACTATCCAACACAACTAGCAAACTCCACATCCAATCTCCATCACAACCAATAACTTACTACACACCAAGGTGTGTAGCCCTGCCAGTGGGGACCACAGCCTTACCACCAAAATCCCCGCGCACGCATGAGCGAACCCAGTTCCTTAATGTGCACATCCCTCTGCGCCGAGAGAACGCAAGTGGCGAACAATGGGGGGTGAGACCATCTCTCGCAATGGGTCACAAACCAAACCATATCCAACTCCAACAACCACCGTCATGACATAACATACAACAAACACAACATATACATATAATAACCAGTACAAAGATCGTCACATCAATCATATACTATTCCACAGGCAACTGAGTAAGAAAACCCTACCTGACAAGCGATCCGGCTTACACAGCAAAGAAGTAAAAAGGCTCTTCTACGAAATCTCCTCCTATAAACAGAATCAATCAATCAACAAATGCCTAAAAGCAATCGAATCTCAAAACTCTCAAATACTCTAATTAGGGTTTCACAATTGCACTATATCCCATAAGAACTAGATCGATAAATTACCCAATTGATTATAAGGACAATGATGTAAAGATCCCCAACAAACGATCAACTAAAGCCTTGGATTGATAGAAAATGAAAGTGATCAGTTCTTACGTTGCTTTGAGTGTAAAAGTGCCTTAAGAAAAGTTTTTAGAATAAAAGATAAATGATTACCGCTTCACGTTCTATTTTATATCAATCGCGTAAAAACCCGTAAAGAACCGGACACTCGGTCGAGTACGAGCCACTCGACCGAGTGCAAGCCACTCGATCGAGTATGCCTCACTCGACCGGGTGCTACACACTCGTCCAAGTCCCCAACGAACAAAACACTGACATAACAGCCCAGACTGGATACTCGGTCGAGTAGCCCTCACTCGGGCCGAGTATCCTAAGATCACAAATCCGGTGTTTTAAAAAAAAAACTAAAGGTTATTTTAGAGAGCGGTCCACCATTTGTAGGGTAATACTTGTTCATTTCAAGGGACCCATATTAAGTCTTTCACAAATGGAAAGGGTCATGACACTTACACTAGCACCGAGGTTGCAAAGGGCGTTATCAATGATATATGTGGCTATAGTGCAATGGATAGAATAACTACCGGGATCCTTAAGCTTTGACGGAGACTTGTTTTGCAAGAGTGCACTACACTCTTCGGTGAAAGCTATGGTCTCTACCTCATTGAAGGATCGCTTCTTTGTGAGGATTTCTTTCATGAACTTGGAGTAAGAAGGGACCTGCGAAATCAATTCAACAAACGGAATGGTAACTTAAAAATGTTTAACAACTTCTAAGAACTTACCAAACTTACACTCATCCTTCTTCTTGGCTAGACGATGGGGAAATGGAACTTGGACTTTAGTAGGCGGCTCGGGCTCCTTCACCTTTGAAACAATTATGTCCTCCGCAACGTCTTCTACAAGAGGATCTTCATTAGCCTTCCCCTTAGCACATTCCCCAAGCTTAGAATTATCACTTACCACCGCATCATCCAGGCCCATCATAGCTCGTACTACTCCTCAAGTTAATAGCATTGGCGGTGTCATGTGGTTATGCACCTTGAGGTGGAAATTGGCCTTGTTGCCTTTAACCATTTGATGTAGCAAGTTGAGCAATTTGAGTTTCCAACATTTTAATAGCGGCCTCCTTGGCTTGATCACTCTTTTGCAATTGAACTTTCATTATCTCTTGGACTTTGACTACTTTCATCATCATGGCTTCAAGCTTACCTTGACCTTGGTCATTTTGTGGAAAATGGAATTGAGCTTGGGATTGTTGGTGGGGGTTTTTGGTAGCTTGGTTGGTAAAGTGGTTGATAACGATTTTGAAATTCAGGCTTTTGATCTTGGAAACCGGGTGGATTTCCTTTGATTTGCCTTTGAAGTTGGGGCACATTTTGGACTTGATGTTTGGGGTTTAGTACATTGTTGCTCTTATAGGACAAGTTGGGGTGGGACTATGTGTTGGGTTATAATTATTAGAGAAGGTACTCAAAGGAAATGCACTTTCCTTAAAACTTTGAAAAGCATTTACCTCTTCTAGAGAAGCCCTACACAATGAGGTACAATGACCCGCACCACCGCAACCTTCACAAACCTCTACTTGGCTAGTGACATTGACTTGCACATGAATTTGGGATGAACTTGACCCTCCTTTCTTAATATGTTGTTGAAGAGCGGCAATTTGAGCTTTCATAAGGGCTAAGTTTGGATCCTCCTCCCTTGCTTTCAACGGAGCACTTAGAGAATTGAAATATTGGGAGTCATGGATGGCTATGGACTCAATAGTAGCATAAGAAAGCTCCACATCGAATTGATCAAATCACCCATTGCTTGCGGAATCCAAGACTCGGCGTGACTCACCACAACATCCATTGTAGAATGTTATTGCAAGAAACCATTGGTCCAACCCATGATGAGGACACTGCCTTTGAAGCTCCTTGTACCTCTCCCAAGCATCATAGAGACTCTCATTGCCATTTTGACGGAACCCCGTAATTTGGCTCCTCAATTGTTGAGTCTTCTCTAGTAGGAAGTATTTTTGATAGAAAGTAAGAGCCAAAGTCTCCAAATTAGTGACACCCATAGCCTCACGATCAAGGCTATTGATCCATAGCTTGGATTTATCCCTTAGAGAAAAGGGATACGTAATGTGCTCTTGGGTGACTCTGGTTTGCCGAATCATTGAGCAATAGTCACAAAAATTTGCAATGTGCAAATTAGGATCCTCCAAAGAACCTCCACCAAATTGCTTCCTCTCCATAAGAGAGATAAAATCCGGCTTTATTTCAAAGTCCACCGCGCCAATTTGACCGGTAGTAATACCTTTGGGGAGCATAGCCGTGGTAGGCTTGGAATGATCGGACAAACGCACCATCTTCTTAACTTTGATAGAACTAGAAGCCTCTTCTTCCTCAAAAGCTTTAAGATCTTATAAAAAAGACCTTCTAGCACTTTCAAGCTTCTTAAGAGAGTTAGACTCACTAGCCTCTATAAGGAAACGTAACCGCCTATGCAATGTTCTCTCGGGCTCGGGATTTGATGAGTCATATTTGTATACACTTTTATGCCTCCCCTTAAGTTATTTTGAGAAGATTTTAGTGCTAATCATGTCATTTTACATGCTATTTATATTAGAATGTCGATACTTCTACTTTTCTGTGTTTAATGGAGGAATGCTGCATTTATGGATCAAAAGACTGGAATGGAGCACCGCGGAGATTGGCATGACGTGACACACGTAGCATGGCATGCATATCTAGGAAGGCGGAAGATGAGAAGTGTTGGACATTGCACGAGAAGGGCTGAGAGGACAAAGAACTCGATCGAGTTTTGTATTACTCGATCGAGTATTGACTCATGCTGAAACTCGATCGAGTTTACGCTAATCTGAAGAGGTTCCGTTATTTCCTAAAATACGTTTTATTTGTATTATAATTACCAAACTCGGATATTATTATTAGGGTATGCTTTTTATATATTTCAGACGCCTAAAACTCTTAAGTATTATTCATTAGCATTGCTTTTAGATATAAAATTCGTTCTATAACAATTTGTGAAGGTACTTTAATCTTTCTTCATTAATTATTCAATCGATTTTTATTATTGATTCCTTGTTCTTATTGCATGTTTCTAGTTATGTCTCCTATTAATTTTATTATTGTTAATTCTAATAGTATGAGCAGCTAAATCTCTAATCTGGGGTGAATGGGAATCTAGGTTGATAGAAGGGGTTTAATTAATGAATTGATAGTTAAATTTGTTTCTATGTTGTTATTGTTTAATTGTTGTCTTGAATCTAATTGATTAGTTACTGGCCAGGATTAATTGATTAGTTGCATAAACTAGGATTTTCACCGACCGGGTTAAGGCTAGTATAGGCTGCGACAATTGAATAGACTGACTTAATGATAGCGACCGCATGTTAAGTTTAGATCTAAAGGGAATATTTGAGTCGACCRWTCATATGACCTTAAACAACATAGTTTGCTCTGTCAATGAATTAAACCTTACCCCTGAATGACTACCTAGTGAACCAGATCCCTAGACTTCTTTTATATTATTGATTTCATCTTATTTACTTTGTTGCAATTAGTTTTAGTTAATCAAACAAACATCCTTCCAGAAATTGTTACATTACAGACAAACTTAGACTTAGCAAATAGATTACACCGCCTCCTCGTGGATTCGACCCTGACTTATCACTAGCTATTTTGTTAGTATAATTTAGGTATACTTTGATATAAGTGATACAACTTTAGCCTTGTCAAATTTGGCGTCGTTGCCGGGGAGGCAACTATTTTCTGTTTGCTTTTGTTTATTTTTGTCGTTTTTGTCTCAGGGAACTTTAGTTCCTTGAGACAGTTTTATATTTTCTTGTTAGTTTTGTGTATGTCCAAGTCTAACAGGTTAGAGATTGTACCTTTTGATCCCGAACCAGAAAGGACTTTTCGGTTTCGACGAAGCTTACAAAGAGAATTCAGTCAAGTGCAAGACTTGAGTACGCTTGACAAAGACTACGAGCTCTTTTTCTCCGCAGAAGATCAATCCTTACAAGAGGACACGTGGAAGCCAGAATGCATCTACTTCAAACCCGCAGCTGAACTCATATGTAATTCCTCAGAATATAGGTAATCAGCCGGGTTATTATCAAAAACCGCCTCAACAATTTCAGCCATTGCAACCTCCTCAACAAGATCAAAGCAATGATCTTTCTGAGATGAAGGCTATGTTGCAATAGATTCTTATGGTTCAACAGAAGCAAGCAACCCTTATATCTGAACTTATGGCTCACAACAAGATATTGGACACCCAAGTGGCTCAGTTGGCAAGCCAATATCCGTCTAAACAACCCGGTAATCTCCCTCCACAAGGCAAACAAGCACATGAGCATGTTAATGCTATTTCTTTAAGGAGTGGTACTTCCTATGCAAGTCCGGAGATGCCTAATGATGAAGATGTGATACCCTACATTCATCCTAAGGGATTAGATAATTTGGAGCTGAGCAATGACGAGAAACAAGAAAGCACGGTTGAAACACGGAGTAAGGAAAAAGACGAAAAAGTTGCTGGGAAACAGAAAACTCGATCGAGTAATCATAAACTCAATCGAGTTTCGAGTTCTAAGGATGCTGTTGTTGAAAAAGATGAAGAAGTTGCTGATACTGCTGAAACTCGATCGATTAATCTAACACTCGATCGAGTTTCCCCTCTGTTGGATGATGGTGTTTTGAAAACATCGAATAAAGTGCAAGAAACCGAGGTAGTGAAGATTGTATTACCTTTTCCCCAACGACTACATAAATCTAAGCTAGAACAATAGTTCGGGAAGTTCATGGAGGTAATCCGGAGGTTACAAGTGAGTGTACCTTTTACCTAGATTGTCACTCAAATGCCGGCTGATGCCAAGTTCCTAAAAGAGATATTGACAAAGAAGAGATTCTTTGATGAGATAAAGATGGTGGCTTTCACTCAATATGCGCAGCTACCCTTCAAGCTAACTCACCTCCTAAGCTACAAGATCTAGGGAGTTTTTCTATTCCTTGTACTATTGGTAGTTTAAATATCGATAAGGCATTATGTGATTTAGGAGCTAGCGTTAGTGTGATGCCGTATTCCGTCTATAAGAAATTAAATATGGGTCAACATCGTTTTACTACTATGACCCTACAAATGGCCGACATATCTTAAAAGAGCCCTATGGGTGTCTTATAAGATGTGCCAGTCAGAATAGGGAAGTATTTTATCCCTGTTGACTTCATGGTTATGGATATGGCTGAGGACTCCAATGTCCCTATTATCTTAGGACGACTTTTCCTTCATCCTGCGGGGGCGGTCATAGATGTTAGGGATGACAGTCTTACACTGAGGATAGGTGTGACACCCCGCGATGAAAAGGAAACTAAAACTAGTAAATTGCAGCGGAAATACGGAATTTTTAAAACTTTTAAAGTCTAAAGCGCAAAGTACCACTAACATAAAACAAGTACGACCACGAGTTAGGTTATACAAACCCAAGTGACAAAAGTTTGGGGAAAAGATATCCCAAAAATAACAAATGTACGATAAATAGGTGAGTCTAGCTACGAATACAAAGTAAAGTCCAGGGTCAATGCTCGAAAGCTCACATGGCCTCACCCCATCGATCACCAACCTATACCTGTCATTCATGTAAACATGAATGCCACAGTCAGTGGGGAGTAACTCAAGGTTCTCCTAGCCACAATACACCAAACATAAGGTAAATAGGAACTCAATAAGGCAAGTAAATCATCCAAGATATAAGCAACTTTAATTAGCATGCATGAAGGGTTAAACATGCTAAGGAAATGAGAACGCTAATCACAGTACAAGTGATACCCGCCGTAAGGTGTCAAAAATAAGATTTATAAAACCAAACTAAAACTATAGCTAGTGATAGTAAGGGTCGAACCACAGAGAGACAAGAC
>VHZZ01030644.1:2215-13998 GCA_009801015.1 Silene noctiflora
AGTTTGGTAGCAGGCTTACTGAGTTTTAAGTTGTATCTGTTTGTCTTTTAGACTCTATTATTTGTGTTTTCCATTTCAAATATCTATAAGTAACTGTCATCACGCCACCAAATTCAACACTAAACCATCACAACTGACTAATCTCCAACAATTCCATCAGTATCAAAAGGTGTGATGAGATATGCCTTAAAGAAGTGAAGTAAGTAAAGTACTCGGCAATTTAAAATATATAGTAAAAACATTAAAACAAAAGGCACATATATAACATACTTTAGTTACATAATATAGAGTATTATCCAATAGGCTAAATTAAGTAAAACGTACTAATTAATGATTACATGATAAGAATATCCCCGTTAGAATGATAAGATACGGTATCTGAAATTCTTCTTCAGAGGCATCACTGAGAAGAATATCCTCGCTAACACACAAAATCAATGACAGAACTCTCAAGATGTCCTATCTCATCTTCTAGTTGATTTATTTGTTGCAGCAAATGTAATACAGTTTTAGCGGTCACATTTTCAGTCATATGACATCAACATCTTTTTGAAATTTCTCTGTCACCTCTAATAAAAATTGTCACACCATTAACATAGCCTTCTGTAATGACCTGTTATATTCTACTTCTAACCCAGGCGCATCAACAAGTAACAGAAACATCATTTTCGCCCACCTTTTGCAACCAGCAACCATATTTGCTTTGTCATGATGATCTAAAACTTTCTCGAAGATTGGTTCCAAATTATCTTCATTGTTCAACACCATTCTTGCTGAAAAGCTTTGTCTACCATGTAACTCGAGCTGAATTGATTTATTAAAGATATAACTCATAGATGATTTCTTTTGTTCTGCGAAGCTTTTGACAAACAAAGCCCTATCTTTCCCTCTGTAATTTGTATTCACCCTTGAAAATTGTTTGCATCTTGTACCTCTGATTGAACGCGTGTAAAACATTAAAACAAATACTTCTCTAACATCCATACTCTACCATACCTGAACTGCTTTTTTACATTAGCTCAACTGTGTAAGTAAAAAAAAAAAAAAAAACTACAAAGACACAATGGCTAACTACTTAATTAGAATCGCATCATCCACTATAGATGAATTATTCTGAGGCAATGTTGGCCATAAGGTGATCTAACCTCCTACATTCATTAGTCGTCCTCATGACATGATAAAACTTAACTTAAATGCAGTGACACTGCACTTCAAATAGAAATGATAGAAAAAACAAGTACATGCAAGATAACAAAGAACTGTTACTATCTCAAAAAATAGTTTAAAGACAAAAGTGTAGAAATGATAAGGCATGGCACTAGAACTGCTTTAAGGCAGTATAAAACAATCGACACACTAAAAGTAAGTACATGTGTAGTACCCGTAAATTCTATATATTATTTATATTATTTTGAATGATGATTTTATATTTTATAAATTTTAGTTTAATAAGATAGCATTTTATGTGACAGATTAATGAGCCGGGATTTGAATAGTTGAGATATATGACACTAACACGTGGGCCATGTATCGTGTGGGTCGAAGGGAAGCTGAGTCAGGTTTACTTAAGTTTTTTTATGAGATTGGGGGTATATAAACACCTAATTAGACATTACCACATCATAATACATTCTAAACACAAAACCTAAGAGAGAAAAGAGAGAGGAGAAGACCGAGAACAGGACAAATGGGCGGACGATGCTAGGGCACGAATCCCGAGGCGTGTTTTACTAATTTTTCATCCTTTGATCCATAGGTATAATTCTATGCTATCTTAACGTAATCATAGAGTCGTTCATCATCATTGTCATCATCAATTAGGGTTTTAGTATGATTATGATTGTTATAGCAATTTACAGATTTGTTATGTTATGTTGTTCGATTGTTTTATATGTCTTAAACTAGTCGGTTGCGAAAAGTTTGTGAATAGACTATGATTTATTTCAAGACTAATTTATGTCTATCAAATTTCGTAACAATATTCCATATGTTTTGTTCTGGGTGATATATTTATGAACCTGTCACCGAAAAGTCCACGAATCTGATTATGTTGTGGAAAATGGTGTGAAACCCTAACTTAAATGTTTATTGAGTACTATATATTTTTCATACAACATATTTGAAGAGTCTATATGACAATCTCATTTGGATTTCTAAAAAATGATATTTTCGACCCGTTTTATGAACCTTTACTTTTTGTGCGACGAATTCTATCAGCTTTTGGAAATCAGTCTGGAAACTCTTGGTAAGTTTAGAATTTGAGAAAAGTGATTTAATAAGAGTTGTAGCTAAGAGTCACGAGGTTCTAACCCAATTTTCCTTGTATCGATTGAATTTTTCTGGAATTAGTTATGCATTTTATAGCGAGTCTGTCCGATTTTGGAAACCGGGAAAAGTCGAGTTTGTTCCTTAAGTTGAGATTCCTATTAAGTCATGATGATTCTGGGTTATGTGCATGTTTAATTGAGGGAGCATGTGGTAATTATTGCAAAGTTGTATTATATAGGTGATGGATTCATGAAGGATCGATAATTGATTTCTTGTGGTTGGAGTATTGCTAAAAGATAGGTTTACCCTACTCAACTCGTGTTAAATATTTATTTATCTTACATGGATGCGTATAGATTTCTAAGATGGTTGTTCTATGTAAATATATGATGTTGAGTGAAGTTACAATGATCTTATGTTAAGTTATTGAGATCAAATAATGGTTGATGCAGCGATCTTATTGATGAGCTTTTGAGTAGTGTATTGTGATGCGACGAACATTATATTAAGTTACCGCGTGTTGGTTAGAATTATTATTGTGTTGCTATGGAAATTATGATCGCGTTCTTGTGACAGATATTGTGTGAGAAGCCTGCGGGTGAGAATGTGATAGATGGTAAACCAGGCTCGTTTGAGGCTGTGGTCCTGATGAATTTGTAGGCCAGGCACGTGGAAGTCGAAGCGACGTGGTCCAGCAGATGTCGCTGCGGTGTCGTGAGTGTATGTGAGGAATTTGACGTAAGGTGGGTGTGTGGTGTGGCTGAGAGCTACATGGTCTACGAGGTTGTGCGCCTGAGTTACTATATTATGTTGTATATTTTTTATTGTGATAATCGTAGTGATCACAGTTTCAAGCTTTTCATTACATTCATCTTTTCTTATCATTTATTAGAAATGATTAGCATGAGTTGACCGTGTGTATCTTTTGTCAAATTGTCGCCTATTTCCAGTGTAGCCCGTGTTGATCCATTCAATGATTTCCACTTGAATGAGAAGCAGTATGATAAGCATGTTCAGATACTAGCTGTTGTGATGCTGAGCTTTGGGATGGGGCGACGAGATGATCGAGTCTAGAGTTGTCGCCTTTGGTCGCACCTTAGTTATGAACATACTAGTTGTTTTAAAAGTTCAGTTGTAACATAATTATATTTTTTTTTATCACTTGGTTTGAGATGTAAAAGAGTTTTGACGGTTATTCGTTAAAGAACAAAGTTTCTATTTAATAAAGTACTTGGTAACAGCCTTGTTTAATTGGGAATGTCTTGTTAAAGCTTCTACTTAAATGGGGGTGTTACAACATGCAACCTGAAAACAAAGAAGGTTGTTACCCAAAGGAAAGGAATCATCTACATGTAACGGCCATGACAACTACAAACCCCTAAAAACATAAACCAAAGTTTAGAATTCAATAGGCCAGTCCCATAGTGGACATCCGACACGAGCAACTGGAGATTAACTATTAAAATAGTACTGTAGTGCTGAAACCTAGCTTTTAATAATACACTTTGACGGTCATTGCTAAATGTGAACATTAAAATTCATCGGTTACATATAAATAAACTGTATTAAAATGAAAATGATCAAAAACAAAACAAATATTGGCGATAATAGTATGGTTTAATATTGCAATTGGATTAAGTGAATAAAAGTTAATTAAAAACGAGATAAATATCGAAAAATAATGGACAAGATTCAAGATAACTTACTAAATTCAAAATTTCTTCAGGAATTCTAGAGAGAGAGAGAGATAAAATGTATGAAAATATTAAATGATTTTCGAAAGAAATATTTGCTCAATTATATACATAGGCAATAAGAACTACACGTGAAATAATTGTGGCAATACGAAAACAGGTCAAAAATTACCACTTTAGTTGAGCGTTGATTTAAAATAACATGGTATAGAAAATACAGGGCCAGATGGTCTTAAAAACAACTTTGTTTAGTTCAAGTGGATGATGAGTACCTAAACCAATATTTGCATCAAACAAATTAGACAATGGATGCTATAAACAAAAACATAGTTCACTTAAGTACTACGAGTACTCTAGAACTTAAAATCAGATCAGAGTTCGAAATAAACACAAAGCAAAAAAAAACATTATATCTAAAAATAATTGACTAACTACAACTAGCATAAACGAAAAACTGAATTAAAAATATACCAAGTACATTTTCGGGAGCTTAATAAGATATGAAATTAAACCGATTATTTAATAATTTAGGTATTCATTAGCATAGAGTTTATCACAGACAACCACAACGAAACTTAGATACTTTTATAAGCTTTCGATTTGCATTCTTTACAAGTATATATATTTATAATTATATGCTTGTCTAATATATTTATAAATTGAAGTAAAACTTACATAGTTAAATTTCTAATGAAAGTAGCTTATTTAATATCAGCATGCAGTTCCAAGATCAATTGCAAATGCATTAGACGTATGTTCAAGAGCTTCACGAGATACGAAACTGAACCATTTATTTAATTGTTTAATTATCCAACAGTATAAAGCTGATCACAAACAACCACCGCAAGTTTGTAAATACATAAACATATCACGGGTTAGATAGGGATAATTTGGTAAAGACTTGGTTAGGGTAAGGTTATTTTATGAACATCGGTGTAGAGGGGTTCAGTGATGAATTAAAAGATAAATATTTGCAACACTACCAATAAGAAAATACTCCGTAATTAATAAATTGCTTATTCATCTTAATAACAATAAATTAAAATATTATCCCTCACAAGTTGTTCCGAGTCATATCAGATCGAATAATTTTTGAAACATGCAGTTCCAGGACGAGTCAGCTGATAATTCAATCAAGATCGATGTCAATTTCATATCTATTCGAGTTTTCTAATCTTAACAACCTTGCATTTCAGAGAAACTTTAGATAATGACATATAATTAAAAGGTCAGATCATTTTTACATGTCTAACATCAATTATTATGAAAAATTTATCTTTAATGTTGAGAACACAAAGTGACCGTACGTAAATAAATAGTCATTCCCAAATCGGCGAGTATTTTAAAACCAGTCTGAAAACTTCATCCGCTTAAGTCAATTTCATATGGGTAACTAAAGTAAACCTTATATATGGTCTCTTATTAATGCATTCTCTTTTCTTCTGATCGGTCAAAAAAACATATCTTGACTGTTATTGCATGTCGGTTGTCTTCCCCCGACATCTGTCCCACCTTTTTCAGAGCCGAGAAAAGCATCACAAACATATAAAATTGGCTTGAACGAATGGAATACTTTGAAGCCATTATTATGATATAAACCAGGCAACGTCTGTGCTTGAAATCTAGTATTGGCTTATAAGTAATAAAAGCATTAGCAATGGTAGAACAAAAAACGAGTTCTTCCCTTGACACATCACTGCCATGTCACCAAATAACAAACTCGATTGTGAAGAACTAATATCAACAATAACAAGCGTCTTTTATCATTTTTAAACGGGTCCCACTCTACCTATATAATATAATAAAATATTATTTTTAAAACCCAAATAACAAAATGGTATACAAAGAAAAGTGACGGGCTGAAAGTCGTATGCCTATCAAATGTAAATTTATAATCACTCACTTAACTATACTACTAAAACAGCAATATAGCAGAAGTAAGGGTCGAACCCACAAGGAAAGACTAAGTCAATTAAAGTGTATAATAACGTAGAGGAGAGTAACGAGTTTAGGGGGGAGTTTTGTTTGTTTAATTAATCTAATAAAGTAAAACTAAGGCCTCGTTTGGTTACCCGTTGGAATACAATTCCACTGGAAAATCGAATTCATGGAAATTAAGCTCCCACATGAAATTCACGTGAATTAACTAAATCCGTTTGTTTGCCAATGTAGGAATTCAATTACACCGGAGTTTACAATTACCTAGGAGGGGCTAGGTAATCCAACTCCTCCATTGTGGAGGAGTTGGAAACTCCTTGGAAAATGAAATGCCTACATTATGGCAACAAATTGGTAACCAAACAAGTTCCCATTTTGTAATTCATGGAATTTTTAAATTCCCATGATTTACAAAGGGCAACCAAACGAGGCCTAAGCAAATAATAAAATGGGCAATTCTTATTTGTGACGGAAGGTATCCGTCACAAGCTTGTGACGGATACCTTTTTGTCTCACAAAATGCCCATGAGAGGAGAGAGGAAAGCAAGTTGGGGGTGCCCCCACCTTGTCCCCCTATTCGTTTTGTGAGTGACATTATCCGTCACAAGGACCGACCCGTCACAAGGGAGACGCTTTGTAATAAAATAGATGAATTCAAATGATTTAACAGGTCTCGGAGTTAAGCATACATCCACACTCAATAACAATTGATCATTATAAGACGGTTTCAATTACTAATCTTGATTACTCTATCGTGAATGACAAATTCTAATTCTCCTTATGAATAGTTAATTAAAACGAATCCCTTTCTCAATCAACCCTAACTATTAAACAACCCTAACAATCCAGTTCAACGTTTTAATTCAACAACAGCAATATAATTTAGAGAATTCGATAGAGAATAAATAGTGCATACAATCCAGTTGCACTTTAGATATTTATGTGAATCGCTTCTAAGTACTAATATCAACGTATCTCGTTCAATATTAATTCCTAGTTGTTACTAGTGTAAAGTCAATCAATAAATCCTATTCAATCAACAATACTAACGATAGAATGAAGAAATCGGTTACTAGTTGCGCACCTAGCAATTATCAATCAACATTCATATAATTAAGAGCTAAGCAATTCACAATAATCAAGAAGAGAAATTAAAACATTCAAACTCACAACGCTTGAATCCATGATGAAAGATTAGTTACACATAATCTTGATGAAAATAACAATAGGGTTTTTTTTTCTCATAGTTGTGTAAGTCATTTCTAAAAACATGAAATAAAAAGCTATATAGTAATTAGGTAAAACTAGATTAGGAAATAAAGTGCTAAAAGTAATAAAAACCATCGGAACAAACCGAGTAAAATAAAGCAACAAACGAATCCTCATAACCGCTGAATTACGCAACCAAAGCACAAACTAGTGTCAAATGTAAGTCGCGCTTCGGTCGCGCCCCGGTCACGAATTTTGCTGTTGTCGTCTGCCCGTTTGTCGTATGCGCGCCCGATTAGTGAGACACATGACAAACACTCGCGCACGCATCACAAGGGATCTTCATGAGTTCTTGGGACCAAAGTATTAGTCTTGCTTAATACGTTTCAAACATCGACCCAAACACAATCGTAAACTTCATTAATCCATATCTCAACTTAATTACTCTCAAAATGCAACTAACACTATGAAATAGGGATGATACAATTTATGCCTCTAAGCGGTACTTATTTCACCAATAAATCATCTAAATCGACATATTTTATACCGTACTAAATCCGTCTTATAAAAAAGAAATGGTATAGGCGAAATAAATGCAGTGGGGGCCACCATCATTCCACTAATAATGTGTTATATACTCCGTGAATGGCAAGCTTCATTTTTTTTCCATGCGTTCAGTGCACGCTCTCTCCCTTATTTCCCCCCTTGTGACTTTAACTGCTCATTTCTTCCCCCGCGAACTATTTTGGATGAACGAACTGCGGAATAGCTTCAACAATGGTTTTCAGTTCGTCTGTCAATAAGAACGGTTCCACGAACAACCATTGCTAATGCTCTAACAGATCTTCTTTCTATAAAAATTTTTTTTTTTTAAAGGCTCCATGGTTCTTTATATTTTGGGGACTTTCTTTTCCTTGTAGTAGTGGTAGGGCCCAACTGATTCTTATGCATTTAGTTAATTAAAAGGTTGTGCAGATTATTTGTTTTGTTCATTTAAATACCACGGAATTTGATGAATTTAATCTCATAACTTAACACTTTATCCTGTAAAAAATCAAAAATAGTAAAATATGAAATCTTGAAATTCAAAAAAGATACCAAAAAAGGGATCTTAAAATATTATAAAAAAAAGTCTAAATTATTAAACATGAATATAAGTTTAATGTAAAAACTCTTATTTTTAGTTCCTGTATATAATATAAATAAATTACTTTGATAAGAATAATTAAAAAATTTATCTTTGAAAATTCCTGACGATGCTAGATAATAGCAAATCTGTATATTTAATATTTATCAATTTTTTTTTCAAATATTGATATTATTATATGTAAGGTAACGAATATTAATAATAGTCGGAAATAAAAAAAACTAAAAAAATAAACCATTATTTTGTATCGAAAAAATATATTAATCATCAGGAATATTTTATTTGCTTATCTAAAAACTAAAAACACAATAGTAGTTATATTGCAGCATTAAAAAATGTTAATCAAAATATTTCTCCAAAAAAATATATTGATATGAATCTTTTAATAATAATAAAAAAAATTATACTAGAACATGAAAAATATAGTAGATGTAAAAATTCTGGCATAGAAAAACATATTGACAAAAAAATATTAAAATCAAAAATATATGCAATTAAAATATATTCAAGAGAATATTAAAAAATATCGAGATATAAGTTTCGAATTACAATTGCACGAATGTTTTCTGATTATAATACTCTCAATTAACTCCAATTTTTGAGATTCATCAAATTCGCAAATAAAAGGTCGTATAGAAAAGATATTTTAATGTATATCATAAATGAGCGGAAAATTAAAGGGTGTTTTATTCAAGAATGGTGAAAGGAAAAAGAAGAGTAAGAGGGAGATATTGAGAGCGGCCGAAAATGAGCGTGATAGTGAGTGAGGTAGGAGTGACTAGGGTTGGGGACTTGATAACATTATAGGGCTTAAATTATAGAGCAACTCTCCTATAAGAATGTCCGATAACATAAGACAGACCCAATAAAAGATATTAACCCACCAAAAGCATTAAAACAAGAAACTCAAATGCTCTTTCTCCATCACTGTACTTTACTTTCCCACCACTTTTGTAATCCCTAGATTCCTCACCTGCCACCGCCAGACCTCACCAGCAACACCTGCCACTGCCAGACCCCTTGGCAACCAGACTTTCGGTCAAGCTCCGCCCAACCACTTTTCCTTCCACCAGTTAATTGACCCAAAACAAGTAAAACGTCGACAACCACAATGACACAGATTAAAAATTAGCAGGTTTGACAACAAATTGTTTTAATTGAATTTTTATGCTTTTAAGTTTATAACTTTTCATTACAAATTAAAAACTAAGCTTTTTTTCTCTTCCATATGTCGTAGTTTTGCAGAGAAGGGAGGTTTAGTTTGAGTAGTGAAGGTTTTAATTTCAAACCCACTTAGCCAACAAATTTAATTTGATAACTTTATAAGAGTTTTTTTAAAAGGATACAGCTTATAATATTTTTCCTTCTTCTTTAATTTTTTAAAGGACTTAGTTTAATGGCCCAACTTTAATTGATAACTTTTTTCTTTAAGAGTTTTACTTTGTTTTGTAAGGTAGGATTTTAGTTTAATGGAAAGTAAGTTTTATAATTTAGGCTGTGTTTGGATTGAGGGATTTGGAGTGAAAAGAAAGGGAGGGAAAGTAGGGTATTTAAAATCTCCTGTTTGGATAGCAAATGAGGATGGTGGCAAATGGAGGGGGAGAGATATAATACTACGGTTTTCCCTGCCTTTGGTGACTCGACCGAGTAGGACTTACTTTGTCGAGTAAGTTTATGTCTTTTAGAGTCAAAGTCTGTGAGTGTGGTACTCGATCGAGTACTAGGTGGACTCGATCGAGTAAGGGCCACTCGATCGAGTAACCTCCTTACTCGATCGAGTAACCTCCTTACTCGATCGAGTAAGTTAATAATGCGGGTCGGTTAAGTTAGGTTTTGTTAATAACGCGAGATTAATAATTAATCACAACCGACGTCTTTTTCATTATTCATAATACAAAAATTTCAAAAAAACCTTTCAAGAGATCGTTGCTTTGTTCATTCGCGTTATTTTCAAATATCGGAGCTTGAGTCGGTGGTTTTCAGTGTCGATCACGTCGTCTTGTTCCTTGTCTCGAGGGTAAGATCTACATACTTTTTTTGTGTATTTTCATTAATGTTGGTTAAACCCTAATTGGGGGTTATGGGAGTTATTGGGGGTTTTGGTATAGGGTTGTGATATGTGATTATTTGTGTGTATAGGAGGTGGATTCGTAGAGGATCAGTTCTGAGCTTGCTTGAGTGCCTGTTGGTGATTGTTATTCAGGTAGGGTTTCCCTACTCGATTACTGTCTTAATTGTATGGCATTGTTGTTATTGTGTTGGTATGATATACATGATATGATTGTTTGGATGTTGATGTGTTATGGTGGATGTGGTGATCGGAGTGTGTTACGAGGTGCGTCCTCGACTGAGTGGAGTCACTTGCGGGAGTGGCTTCACACCCTTGATTCGCCCTCCGTGGAACCCGCCACGGGAGGGGATGTGCACATTAATGAACATGGGTTATCGCTTGGTATGATGAGCGGGGCTTAGGTGGGAACGACTGCGGTCCCTCACTAGCAGGGCTACACACCTTGGGTGTGTAGTCARTGATGTGGAGTGATGGAGGAGATGATGTGGTAATGCTATGTTGTTGTTTATTTGGTGTTGTGACAGTAACTGACCCCGTGTTGTGTTTTGTAACTGTGATGATCCATTCGGGGATGATGAGCAGATGTCGAACAGGTATAGCTTTGATGCTCATGGGATGGATGGGCAATCACCACGATAGAGTCTTCCGCTGTGTTCGTGTCTTGTAGTAGTTTTGGATTTTGAGACTTTGATTTTGGTTTRTATTTGGTTAAACAGTTTTGATAAACTTGTAATCACTTAATTCATTATTTAAAGTTGTTTCYTTATTGTCTTGTGATTATCATTGCCTCGGGAAACCGAGATGGTAGCATCYCTATGCCTAAGGTGGCCTTGGTAAGGCACTTTGGAGTATGGGGGTATTACAAAGTGGTATCAGAGCGACAATCTTGGAACCTAAAATAAATGAACCCAATGAACCGAGGGATTCAAATAAAATGAAACCGGGTAGAAGTCGTAGGAGCTCATGCAAAGGCTTGGGAGACGTCCTAAGGCCGCGTTTTCGCCCTACCACTTTGAACCGGCCACAATGGGGTGTCAAGGGATCGTTATGTGCTAAAGTTGATGTATATGCATATGTATGTATTGCATGTGGTATGAAGTAAAGGTATTGGTAGAATATGGATGCATGATGTTGAAGAATGTGGAACGGTCGGAATGTGTACATATATGTATTGTGTGGTGTTATGTGAATGGTGTAATATGATGTTGTGGTTAGTTGTGTGATTTCTATATATGAAAGAATGATGTTATATTTTGGATATTGAAAGTATTTATGTATGAGTTTCATATGTGTAATGGTTAGTGTTGTGATATAACTAGAGATAGCATGCGGGTAGTATAATAGTCAGCATGACTTGATCAAGTGGGTGGAACTCGATCGAGTAGGTAGGACTCGACCGAGTGGGCTGAGCTCGATCGAGTGGGTTATGTGCCAAAGTTGGGCAGGCTACTGTTTT
>VHZZ01030645.1:2115-15372 GCA_009801015.1 Silene noctiflora
TTCTAGTTTGTTCTTACATTAGTTTACATTTGCCTTTCATTTATTAGCATTTCATTTCATTGTTCTACTTGTTTCTCTTGATTAAATCATGTTTACTATTTCATTCATGCCTCTTATTTTATTTGCTTGTATCTCCTTAGCCATGTGTGAGTAGACTCCCTCTAGGGTTTATGGGGAACCTAGATAGGGGTTAGCTTTGGTTATGGGTGTTTCAAATAGGGTCTTGTGGTGAATTTCTCTAGCCTTCATTAGCATGCTCACAAGGTGTTTGATGAATTGTATGTATGAAAGTCCATATCTTTCTTCTACTCTTGTTTRGYTTTCCTATGAACGAAAGTTGTRGGGGTGCTAGTTTGCTTGCTYATGATTTGATTGAATGCATGGYGATGACTTTGCGTCCGTCTTAAGGAATAGCTAAGATATTAGTCTCRTTCYTAGRCTAGATTGTAACCCTTGACCTCCKAYACCCTTACCTAGYTATCCTATCTAGGGGAACCCGACTACCCTAGCTTTAATTAATTGCTTGATTTATATCATTTCTTGTCTTGCTTTAGTTTAATCTAGTTATTAGCTTACCATTCCCCTTTCTCTTTGTTGACTAGATATTGATTTGAAAAAACCGAGTATACACCACACCATCCTCGTGGGTTTGATACCCTACTTCCCGACTACTTAGTTAGGTTGTTCGGTTATTTGTTTGATTGGGAGTTGACGACAAATACTTATATCAAAAGGACACATGTATACTTACACTGTTCACTATGGTTTCCGTTTTGCGATGCGAGACGAGTTTTATTTGACGATTGCGTAATTTAAATTATTTATTGTTATTTTGAAGTAAATAAATTTATTTCATTAGTTTACGTTTCCTCCCAAGTTTTTATAATTTATTTGAAAAATAAGTTATTTATAATTTAATTGAAATTTAAATTATTTGTTTTTGAAATAAACGAAGTTTATTTCATCGGTTTACGTTCTTTAAGTTTATTTAAAATTTAAAGCTTTTTTAATTTCTTTGAAAAATAAATTATTTTAAAATTTTTATTTTACATTTATTTAAAAATGAGTTTTTGTGACGGTTTACGATTTATTGCTTTTATTTAATTTGAAAAATTAAGTTTTAAAGCGGTTTTTCAAGCTAGTTTTTGGAGCGGTTTTTGAGCTTGTTTAAGCGAGTTTTTGGGCCCTATTTTCGAGAGGGTTTCAACCCATACACTTCCCCCAACGACCCAGGTTCGAATCCCCTCACCAAAACCCTTTTCCCCTTCCTTTTTTCCTCCCAGACCCGACCTCAAACAGCCCGCAAGCAGCAGCCTCAACCCCTGTTTTGGCAGCCCATTCCCGACACCAACACCCACCCATTTCGACCTCCCTCTAGACCACCACACTAACCTCACCTAGCCCACAACCCCATCTCCCATACTAGCCCAAACCACCACCAAAACCCGAGCCAAGCAGCCCCAAACACGCGCGTGAAAACATTGTACATCCAAACCTGTTTTTTCGAACCATTCCAAATCGACAACCACCATACCCAAACCCGTTTCCCTTCACTCCTTACTCTCTAAGCTTCCCATATTCCCCATAATACTTTCCAAACCGAGCCAAATCCTTTCCATAAGAAAATAAGATTCACTTGCCGAAAACCCGCAAAATATCTTCCGATATCTTATTCTATTCACACCCATGATCTTAAACTTTAAGGAAATGATCTCCAAAAGCATATAACCGAGCCATAATCATCAGAGAAAAGAGGAGGGGACAGAGAGAATAAAGGAGACACAAAAAAACAGAAAAAAGGAAGAAGGGCAAGACACTCGACATTCATATCGCAACCCTAGCATTTGCCTCTCAAACCTCACGTAAAAATCACTCCTAAACTCCTATCATACCCAGAAATAAATTACAAAGTTTATAGAAGAGATTAGACGAACATTAGAGCAGGAACTGGCTCTCTTTTTCGTGTTTTCTCAAGTCACGAACTGCTCCTGTTTTCATTTGTTTTTAATCATTTTAACGTCTTTTGTGTTCTAGTTTTTTGTGATAATTCAAAATTATGGATTACCAAGATTCTAAAACATCTTTTAAAACGAAATTTGGTTGAGTAACGAAGTCAAAATCATCATTCTAAGATCGCTGCACAAATCGATCTATATCGAGCGTGCCTGACAGCGTATGTTTGTGCTCGTTTTTTTATTGTTTTTAAGTTGTTTTTTTATTTTTGTTTCTTTTCACATTCTTGATTTACGAAGTACAAGGATTACGGAACATCTTTCGTATTTGATTTTGGTTGAGAAACCAAGTCATAATATTCGTCTTAAGACCGTCGCACGAAGTGCATTGTTTTAACAAGTTTGTTAATTTGTTTCAAAAATTGTTTTACAATCGTCTAAGATGCACCTTCTAGCATCGCTTGCATACGGGATCCGAATAGTGTCCAAGTTTACATGTAAGTTGAGGGTGCACCAAAATCCCGACTTGAATGCTCTCCTTTTTTCTCACGTGTCTCACGGCCGAAGGCCTTTTCTTTTGTTTTTTTGTTCGTTATTACCGTCTCACATGTTAATATTTAATGTTTATAATGTTAATGATGGTTCACATGTTGTTTAGGATTAGTAATTAATGTGAATTACATGTCTTAATATGCTTATGTGTGTTTGTCTTTTATTTATTCATAAGCATGTTTAATTTAAGACGATCTTTACATGTTTGTTTTTATGACTTAATTTATGAAATAAATTCGGCTTAAGAATATGAAACATGATTTTAATGTTTAATGTTTAATTTTAATTAGCATGTTTTAATTCGAATATGAAATATTTGTCTTAGTTGGCATGTTTAGTTAATTTTATTCAATTGTGATATGTTCACGTTTGCTCGTCTTGTTTTTTGTTTATCTATTACGATTTTATTTCAATTGTCATTGTTATTTAATCGTTACATTTAATCATTTTAATTCATTTAAGTCGTGTAATTTGTAATTTAAATAAGGGCCAAGTGTCCTTTATTTATTTTGGAATTAAATTATTTTCAAAACCTATGTTTTAATTAGTTATATTGAAATATTTAACTAATTAAGTCAAAGTGTATGTGCAACAATCAAAGATGTGGTCAAGGACGAAGTCCATGTGAGTCGTGAACTCACCTTTGGCACGTTTTCCAAAGGCTAGAATAGTCGTGTGTGTCATTTCTCGTTTAGCAATTGTAATTAGATTGAGTTGTATCTTTAATTCAATTGTTTGCACATCGAGTCGACGAGAATCGTTTGGGTTGTAATAGGTAGTGCTCCAATTGCTTCCCTTCCCCCCAATCCATGTTGTGAATACTTGTTTAGCTTAGGTCAAATCAATCTCACATGCTAAATCACTTGGGCAAAGTAGATTAGATGCATTAAACGATTAAAAGCTCACATGTTAGGATTAAAATGGTTTTTGCATTCTCTATAACGATTATTGTCTTAACCAATTAGCCATCATAGTCCATGAGTAGAGGCCGATATTGCAACGGGCGGGGTTGGGTTTCTTATTAACGGACTTCCCAACACATACCCACAATGAATCCAATCTCTATGGTTTCCGGATTTCCTTAAATTCAGTGGCGACTCTAAACGATTTACGAAAACCCGTGGATACACCCCATTTCCAAAATCCACACCCATCCATATTCCCCTTCCTTTGTCATTCTTGTCATACTTCATGTCTCGGCCTCGAGGTGGATGCTCCTGCTTTATATCATACCTAATTATCAAAGGTCTCTCCCGGGGTCTAGCATTTCCACTTCTATCCACCACCATTCTCTCAGAAGGAGGAGTTCTCTTTGGTCTTTTCTTTGGGTGAACAACCCGGAATCTAGCTTCTTCCTCTTTTTCAGTCAGATACTTTTGGTTCTCCTTGGCTACTTCGCGAATTTTGTAGTCAATAGGCTCAAGCTTCCTCAGCTTCTCTCTTTCCTCGGAAGTGTTAGCTTTGGCCCATTGAATGTATGAGTCGGACACCCATAGTGAACCTACAGGCGTAGGTATATACCATATGTTTCTTTGAGCTCAACGAAGTGCCCACTCGCGATAAGAGTTGGTAGTGTGCGCCAATGCTGTCTGTGGAATGGTATCCAGCTTCGGGATCTTCTGTCTTAGGCCCACTTGTCTCAATAGCCTTTCTGGAAATATAGTAACCATGATCTCCAGGCTTGGAATATGAACTGACTGTGTAGGATCAAGGATAGATACTCCAATCAATACCTTAAGATGCCACCATGGGACGATCCATCTGATAAGAGGCCTACCTTCATTCTTCAGTTTGTTCTCCCAATAGTTACAAACTCGGGTAAAGTCTACCATGTATAACCTTGTCCTCATCGAAATAGACCTCGAACGGTAGCCAAGGACATTAATTGGGGGCTCGATCAATCGAAGTCTTTCCATAAGCCAAATATACCAAGATAAATAAAGGGGATGATTTTCAATTAAGAAGAAGAAGAAAGAAAAGCGGAAGACTACTTTAACCTACAATATAATGGGACTTCCCAAATAAGGCATCTCACGATTAGGCTTTCTATTATCTAGACCAATGATGGCCTCTCCCAAAGCTAGGCAAACAGGGCTCCTGCGCAGTTCCATTTGTTCTATAATTCCAAGAAAACGAGGATCTCCTCTTATTTCAGCATCAACATGGCCCTTCAAAATATAGTAATGGATAATATAAAATCCAAAGGCTCGGCGCCTCGCCACATATGAAACGGTAGGGTCCTTCCTATTTAAGAAACGATCCACCAAGACAAACATTCTCACACCTTTCGTAGTCACGAGACTGTCTACTTAAGCTTTGGTTAATCCTAGTAGATCCCTAAAATTGTTCTTGTATCCTTGAGAACTAGGGGGGAAATATGGGTACACTTTCAACATCCCATCCACCAATCCTAGCAAATTCCTCAGGAATTGGGTATATTTCTCCTCCTGGAAATGCAAAAACATGTAGATCGGGATTCCAATACTCCAAGCATGCATCTAAGAAAGGCCTCACCACTTTTACTTGCTTAATGATAATTATTTGTCGAATATTGCAGGCGGCCATATCATGTTTCTCTACATTGGAAAATTCATTTGCCCATTGTTTGAGACGAGATTCAAAGGCATCCATCTTTGCGATTTTTTTTGAAAATTTTTGTGGTTTATATGAGTATGTAAGCAACAGAATTATAGAAGGGAGAATTGTGAGAATAAAGGTTCACTCGAGGCATCTATATATACTATTCGGGCTTTCCTAATTCCACTCAGGAACAGACAGAACCAAGATAGAACGCAGCAACTGCTGCGCCTTCTAGAAAGGGTCGCAACACTTGTTGCGCCTCTTCCCCAGGCCTTTCCCCTGCAGTTTTCTGCGGAAAGATTTCCTAATCTGGTTTTTGTTATTATTTCCTATTACTATAGGATTTTGAAGACTCTTTTTGCGGAAACTTGACTTTCCTTACTTTTATCAGAATTCTTTTCCCGATCGAGTTCGCATTTCGAGGCAGCTGCTCCCAACACATACTTACCTTTTTTTTTACTCTTCTTAGAGGGAAGCACTCCTCACCATCGTTACATTTTGTTTATATATTCATTAAATTTTATAACCTTTGACATTTTACATTTTAACTTGTCGGCAAATAGTTTCCGCGCCTATCACTTCGCGCATTCTTTTGTCTCAAACTTACTTTTTTTTTTCTTTCTCTAGGAAGGAAACATTCCCGTGTTTCAGTCATACATCACTATCGACTCATCGTACATCCCGTCACTGTCCACTCACTTTTGGGCAGTTTTTTTTCTTTTTTCTATCCGATTTGAATAAAGTTTACATTTTAGGCCATTTTTAACTTGTAGTTACATGTTTATACTTGTTTTAAGTTGCCTTTTTCTGCGTAAATTTTGGCAGCATGACGACGTAAGTGCTCACTATGCCAAACCTGTTTCCAAGATAACCTGTAGGAACAAAGTTCATATTTACATCCAACAGCAGCAAAGGCATGCAGGCCCCTATATATACATACCGAAATATATAAAATATTTACAAGACTCGAGCTTATGCCCGAGAACAAAACAAAATTCAAAAAGTACAAAAAGAAGGCTGATTACTACACTACTCAAGCTCCATGCCTCCTAAAGTCCTCAACCATTGCCTCAAGAATGGCGATGTCAGCGTCACAAACCTCAAGCTCCCTCTCTAAGCGGGTTGTCTCCTCACGTGACCGCTCCAGCTCCAGCTCCAGCTTACGCTCCCGCTGCAGAACAAAAAGAATAATCAAAGTGCAGAGGAAGCTTTTAAAGAAATTCAAATTTCTATTAAAACAAGGAAAGGTTCCTACCTCTGCTCCAAAATGACCCTCGAGTGCCTGGACAGCTGTCGCTCGTAGTCGGTTGGCCATCCGCCACAACTCTGCGTGCCTCGACGGCGCCACCTGCATTTTCAAATCAAACCAAACTAACATTTCATGTTCTTATATGCTAAAAATAAGATAAAGAGAAGATTTTGGATAAAGAACTCACCCTCCTCACAACGTGAGACCAGCCTTAGTCACCGCCTCGAGGAAAGAAGGGACCTCCATCGACACTGTCACGCCAGTCGGCCCCACGTACTCAAAAGTCTCGGGAAAGGCCGGGGGCTCGGCACCAGCAATGTCGATCTCCTGTTAAACACAAGATTCATCAATAAATTTTCCATTCGAAAGGAAAGCATATTCCAAACAAACAAACAGAAAGAATACTTACCACAAATCAGCCAGTACGCCAACCTCCTCAAAACAAACTCTGGGTACTCCAACTTAGGAAGAAGGAGAGTTTCGCCACCAGCTCCAGCAAGGTCGGCCGTCCTCTCCGCCTTGGTAGGCTCCCTAAACAGCGTCCGCGACAGATCGATGGGGACAATGAAGGTGTCACGAAGGCACTGCTTAACCAAATGCACACCCAAGTACCAAACAGGTCCCATGGGCATCGTGAGAAGGAGTCTACCTAGACCTAAGTAACTCAGCCACAAAAGCTGGTGCTCTAGTGTAGTCCTCCCAAGGCCTTGGCACCCACTAAAGTGTGTTGCAAGGGTCAGATAATCTAAAAATGAATACGAAAATTGACAACAGATGACGTTTAGGAAATCATGCTTACACCATCAAGCCGCAAAGCGTTGACACCCCTCCTGCAGGTGTCGTAAGAGGAACATTGGCTCTTCTGTCTACAAATGATCCAGTCCCTCACAACAGGGTACTCTCTGGGAAAGTCGGCCGCCCTCGTGGGCGCAAAGCCAGGGAAGTACGAGTAGATCCATTCCTTAATAGAGAAAAGAGGTTTCAATGATCATTCATTCGCTAAGAAATGCGAATAATCATTTATTTACATAATCATTCATTCACCAAATAATCATTTGTTTAAATAATCATTTACTTGTCTACAATGATCTACCATTTGTCAAAGCAAATAAATAATCACTTATTTGCATCTCAAGTCAAGTATTCCTACTCTTATTCTTATTCCTATACGAATGAAAAATGAAAAATACAAGATAAAAGAAAGGTTCATACCTCCAAAACGAGTCCCGGACCAATAGTAGCAGGTGAAGTCCCCTTCTCTAGCAACTCAGGATGCACCATGGCCCTCATGTAGCGAGTAAGGATCGCAAAGCTAGGAGTGACCCAGTCCAAACGACCTAGGTCACCCAAGTCAGCAAGAAAGGGAAAAAGCTTCGTCGACAGCCTCTCCCCTTGTCTCCGAAGTAGATCGAAGACAAAAAACACCAGAGCCACAAAGGGGCCCTCTGCTCAGCTGTACACGGCGGAGGAGGCACTCAACTCCCTCCCTCAACCAACTGTACTCTAGCCAGAGCTTTCCCGTCAAAGTAATCCGTGATGTAAGAACTCGGAACCAGTCGGGTACCCTAGTCGCGACCTTGGGCAACACCAACCCACTAGCCTCCTGGCTTCAGCCGAGTCAGCCCTCATGGCCATCTCAGGCCACACTATTGGCTCGTCTCCGCAAAACAAGCCTGAGATCATGCCGAAGTCCTACAAAGTCACCCCGATCTCACCGAACGGCATGTGAAAGGTCAAGGTCGTGTCCCAGAAACGATCCAGGAATGCTCAGATCAGACACATGTTGGCACGGATCTTCCTCGCCCGGATCTTGCACCAGGCCTATACCAAAGCTCCAAAGGCACCCTTGTCAAGGATGCCTCTCTCCTCCAACAACCTCTCGTAGACCTCCATCATGGTCATATATCCCGAGAACGACCTCATGTTGCCAGCCTCCTGCAAATTAAAACACATATTGATTAATCAATTGTATTTCAAAAGAAAGAATGAATGCAGAATTAGAAAGTTGAAGAGCTTACCAAACTCCTCGCCGTGAGGTACAACATGTGACTCTCCATAACCCAAATGAGATGCTGAGCATCCCATTTATCAGCCCACTCAGGTGCCCGGGCAGGCTGACGGTCACCCCTCCTAGTAGTTGCCCTCCTAGGCAACTCCTCCTCTACGTCCTCCTAGACCCTCGTGTGAAACACAAGGGTCGAGGAAGGGTTGAATTAAACGTCCATGAAGTCTCATCCGGACGTCGAAGGCACATCCTCTGCAAATTTAAACATTTCGAGACGTTTCAAGTCATTTTCGAGCCGTTTTTCAAGCCATTTTCGAACAATTTCAAGATTATTTCTTAGAAAATGAATAAACATGTTTATACTACGTTCCTACGTGTCCTAAACATGCCTTATGACAACAATGAGTCAAAATTTCAGCAGCATTTCGCTACAAATAGCCTAAACCAACGAGAAAAGTGTCCTGGGGAGCAGTCGCAAACTCAAATTCCGACACGATAACAAAATTACCCATAATCCAAGGATTCCAAAACATCAATTTTCATCAGTTTCCGACTAGTATAAGGCCATTTTCGAGCTATTTAAGTGGTTTTAGCCTAAAACCGTCACATTTCGCTCCCATTTCCTCTATACTTGACGAAAATTCAAAGTGAACATGTGGTTACCCTCCTAGCATGGTCTACTACGCATTTCTAATGTCAATTTCATGGGACAAATGCATTTGAGGTAAAAGCCCTAAATTTTCGAAATTTTCGGGTATATAAACCCTAATTGCAAATAAAATTCAAGCTATAGATTCGATTAAAGCAAGAGACGGAATGCATNTTTCCGACTAGTATAAGGCCATTTTCGAGCTATTTAAGTGGTTTTAGCCTAAAACCGTCACATTTCGCTCCCATTTCCTCTATACTTGACGAAAATTCAAAGTGAACATGTGGTTACCCTC
This sequence comes from Silene noctiflora, assembly GCA_009801015.1. NCBI lineage: Eukaryota > Viridiplantae > Streptophyta > Magnoliopsida > Caryophyllales > Caryophyllaceae > Silene > Silene noctiflora. Next base: position 11,398 of record VHZZ01030645.1, read on the forward strand.
CTAGCATGGTCTACTACGCATTTCTAATGTCAATTTCATGGGACAAATGCATTTGAGGTAAAAGCCCTAAATTTTCGAAATTTTCGGGTATATAAACCCTAATTGCAAATAAAATTCAAGCTATAGATTCGATTAAAGCAAGAGACGGAATGCATACCTGGATTAGTCATAATTTGGGGCAAGACTTGATCGATTTTTGATAAGGATTGATGATGATTTCGAGTGTTTTTGAAAACAAATTGTCGAAATGGGAAGTGAACACTGTATCATGTTCAATTCCAGGCTTTATCAGACTTGGACAAACTCTTAAAGAAACGCAGCACATGCTGCGCCCTTACCTGAGATCGCAACTCATGTTGCGCCTTTTCCCCAGCAAGTTTTCTCGCTTTCAGGTCGTTACAAGTTTGTTACTTGTGGGCCTACCCTTTATCCGTAATTAGAAATGTTTCTTTATACGTTTCGAGGTATTTTGAATAAATTACCTTCTACGGACATATTTTCTCGTCAAGATCGATTTTACTCCCCAGCGGGTTACACACTTTCCTTTCTCAGCAGTTTCTACCGATGTTTTGCTGCGAATTTGCTTTCGACTGACGCAAGTGGATTCAAACTTCAACCTATTTTATCAAGTTCTTTTCACGCCGGTTAATACTGACATCCCGCTATTTCCATTCCTACACCGTGTAATACTGACATCCCGCTATCTACATTCCTACACCGGGTAATACTAACATCCCGTTGTCAACATCCTACACCGGGTAATACTGACATCCTGCCATTCCCACGGGGTTTCACACTTCAAGAGGTTTCAGGTATGATTCCTTCGTATGGTTGGCGAGCTTCCTTACGTAGTGTATTGGATTTTAAACGACCCTCCCCGGAAGTCGATAGACTCTAAAATGTTCTCGATGATAAGTCCCTGGTTCAGTCCCCTTGAACCGCCTAGCGTTGCCATAGTCCTCAGGTTGTAATCTTCGATTGTCCTGAGGGCTATACTTTGACTTTCGCCTTGTCCAAGCCTTAGTCAAAGTGGGGGCTCTGTAGATACCTCATTTATGCACCCTTCGCCAAACACCCGATGATGATCGAACCGCATGTTTAGCATACGAAGCGTTATTATGACATACTATTAATTCGACGTCAAACAGTTGCCTAAATAGACGTGTTGACCCCTTTATTGTCATCCACATGCCGATACGGTCGTTTTGGCAGTAATTAGAGTACATTTGGAGTCCGGGTCAAAAGTTGTCTTCATTTTCAGAAACCGTCATCATTTTCTCAAAAACTGTCTCGAATCTGAGTCGGGATGTTTTTAAGAATCCTAAAATATCTCAAATATTCTTAGATTTCAAAAATATCTTATTTTGACGAAATAAGGAAAACAAATCCTTTCCAAACTCTGAAAACGCGGAAATCTTCGCTGCTGAGGGAGAAACACCTCCAGGAGAGGGCGCACAACCTGTTGCGCCTCTTCCTGGGCTTGTTTTCAGCAGCGTCCAGATCTTCCTGGATTTCCTTCCGTATTATGATCCTTCCAAAACTCTCACCTCGTGATTAGTATAAATCGAGGCCTCCGCCTCACATATTCTTCACACGAGTGTTCACCCCTTCTCTTCCCTCTTTGCATTCTAAGATCATGTGCTTTTGCTACGACGCCTACGTGCTTGAGCATTCTCGACCATGTAAGCCTAGATCATTATAGGTACAAGCCACGTTTTGCATAGACCTACCAATTTGACCACTACGCTTAATCAATCTAATTAATCAACTTATTTTCTAAAATACTTTTGCAAAGGGCATCTTCACTACATCGTCGAATTAAGTCGTTTTTCACTTCGTAAACATGTAAGTATTAGGGTGTAAATCCCACTTTGTATTTTATCTAATTTATTTATGTATTTAATTCTTATGTAAGAGTCTACGTCATAAATATGTTTTTAAAATCGTAAGTTTTCAAACCTTTTTGATGAATCAACAGGGAAAGACCGTCGAGAAGAATCACATCAGCAGATGCGCATTTTGGAACAGACGCAGCATCTGTTGCGCCTCTTCCAAAGGCACCTAGTCTGCTGTTGCTCTTCTTCTTCTTCCTCGAGTACCAATTGATTCGTCTTTTCTATTTTCTTTTCTGTTCTTCTTTCGTAAATACCAGTTTCCAGGTTATTTTCCTTTTATTTTCGACTTAAATCCCTTATAATCCAATATTTGAGGGTTTTTGTCATCTTTTCAAACCCGGATCTTTGATGGTTCGATTTTTCCATATCAAACTATTAAAATTCGAATTTGATACATATTTTTTGTTTTATGACGATCTTTCATATGTATGTAATCTGTATAAATCACTTCAATCTCAAGTCTAGTATCAATAATACACTTAAATTAACCAATGAACATTAACAAAACGCGAGTCTGACTTTTACAGTCAAAATACAACTCTAGAACAGTCGCACAAAGTGATGCGCCTCTTCCAGAGGGCGCAACACGTGCTGCGCCTATTCTGGGATGGCTTCTGCCAATGAACTCGTCTCGTTCTGACGTAGCTATTCTAACTATTTTATAATTAACTATTATTCATATTATCGCCTTTTGTTTCAGCATTTAATATTTTTTCCTTTATTGACGTATTTATGCCATAGATTCGCCTTTCATTCATTGTAATGTAATTTCTTTTGCTTATCTTTCTTCTCACATGTAAATGAATGTAAAATATCCACTTTAACCTAATTGCTTGCTAACTTTATGTGTTAACCGACTTAGTTTAATTTACATGCTAGGATTAAAATGTGGGTGTTGCATTGCATGCATATAACTAATGACATATCAAATATAAATGACATTCCCTGATCATTAGTAGAGGCCGCTATCGCGGCGGGCGGGATTAGGTGTTCTAGTATAAGCTTCCGAAAATGTACCCTCACCCCTTACTCAGATATCTGTGAACACCAGTGTTCATTGGCATCGCGAGAGTCATTCTAGACATGGAATGCTAAGGGCGACGAATTTCTTAGTGTTTATGTCACTACTTTGTGTCTTGACATGATACGAAGTATTCGAACGGATCCAATTATCCACAAAAATTGGTGGCGACTCCACAAATGCAGGCTTGTTCGAACCATTCAACGGTTTCATGCCTTTCAAATCGGTAATGACCCATGACGTGCTTTGTCAAACCCATGTCTACACTCCTGAACTTTTTCTAAGGATATAAGTGAATTCAAGCTGAAAAATGAAAGGTTCATAAACCATTTTATTTGACTCATCAAATAACAAAATAAATTAACTCATTAATTTTGGTGGATCTAGTGCATGCATAACAAAATGTAAAGAAAAMATTAAGAGAAAATCAATCTCCTTACTTAGATTAGGGTTTCGGTTTTTAGGGCACAAGTAAGGTCTTCTACCTTCACTTGTTCTTGAGCAAATAGTGATGGATGATCCTCCAAAACTTCAAGTATAGAGGTCCTCCAAAGATTGCACCCAAGACTTACCCTTAAAACTATTATATTAATTAACTAGATTAATATATTAGTCACCTTAAAATAAAACTCTAATATATATAATTACTACTACTAGTAATGTAGATGTATTTTTGAGTTTTTAGCAAGAACAATATTTGAGATCTAAAACTATTTTTAGAGAGAGGATGAGAGAGTTTTTATTTCATAAAAACTTAGAGTATCTTATGAGAATGAATTGTTTGAAAAATAAGAAAAACAATTTCTTATTATTGTCAAAGGGAGCCGACCAAGGGATGGGAAGAGACAAGCATGGCTTTCTCTTTTCTTCATTTTGTCTTATCAAAGATAATAGAGTGAAGGCTACAAGCATTAGGTTAATGATTGTGTTTTATCAATAAAATAAAACAATCAGAAAACCCTATGACCCATATGTCCCAACCGGTTTTCCTTACTTAAAATGGAATCCATTTTATTTTGTCAATTTGTCTAATGTCACACATTATATAACATGTAACAA
>VHZZ01030650.1:5198-18132 GCA_009801015.1 Silene noctiflora
TTACAAGTTAAATTTTGATTTAATTATTTATTTAATTTGTTACGTTAAACTGGATGAGAAGTTGTTCCTTTTTTCTATATATATCTTGATTTAGAAGGTTCATCAAGTTGAAGTTTGTGTGCTTCAAGAACTTTATCCTGTTTTTACAATAAATGTTTGTATTTTCATTTCAGGTTTGATGCCAAGGGTGGCAGCCCTTAGAACGTTGAGTACCATAAGTATTGTATTACAGAGACAAAAAAGTGAGATACTTATCAGCATAAATGCATAATGAAGCATATTGTCGTAACGATTTAGCTGAATTCAAATGTTTAGTTATGTTGCGCCTATATGACGTATAAAGAACAAAAATGTAGTTCTAATTTCGTTTTACCTAAAATACTACTCTGTACATTTCAGTCAGGCCTATTGAAGTAGTAATTGATATGAGATTTCCCGTGTTTATTGAGTTGTAGTACTACAATAGCAATTACAGTTTTCGTATGCTGAAATGTTGAAAGTTCACATTCCGAATTTGCGTTATTCTACATAGCACATGACCCATCATGTGGAAGTCGGCTTTGGAAATTAGAATCCACAATTTTTCCAAAGAGTGAACAATGCTTTCATAATATCAATGAGAATAGGTGATGATTAATGAATACAATTATACAAGGTCTCTTATTCATGGGGACGAAAAAAATGATCTTAATTAATTTTACGATAGGTTAGTAAAGAAGAGGTCAAGACCGGTTTACGTAAACCAYGATTTCAATTTTCTYAACTATTAAAATKGTTAAARTTATCATGAATCGTGAAAGTTGTCAATTTTCTCGCATGKTTAATCTAKTACGGAGTATTTTAACATGGAGGATTAAGGTAGTATAGTTTTATGAGACTCGAATCACACTTATGATTTACCCCTTCATATTTAAGGAAATTTCTGGCCGAGTTTGTGGAGATGTTTTTCAATGACAATCAACAATAGGCGATTGCGATCTTTAACCTATTTGGTCGACTCCTAAGGGTTAAGCCTGTATTTAGTCACACGTAGATTTTTTTAATCATTCATATAGCTACCTATTGTAAAAAAAAAAATAGTACATTTAGTGCTTTTATTACTTTCCCGAATCTAAATATAATGTTATACATAAAATCATATTATACTCGTGCATTTATGCACGGGTTACGCAATAGTATAATTAAAAATATGAACAAAAGAAAACCTAAAGATAATATGAGAAACAACCACAAACTCACAACTCACAGACTTGTAATTTATGACTCGTCACAAGGAGCAAGTGAGAAAGCAAGATAATGTCCACAATGACAAACACAAATTGATCACCTTATCAAGTTGAATGTTGGATTCAGATGACTTTTAACTCGAAAAAAACAATCATAATGTCCACAATGACAATCCACTCTTTTTTATTTTCCGTGACGTTTCCAAAATGATTTGATACTAACCATGAACACCACAACCACAAACTTTGGTGGTCACTTATTCATCACTCATTTTTCACGACCCTTCAACCTCATCAAATCATACTTATATTAACTTAACTCTACTTTTTGTACTACAACTGTATCTAATCTATAATTCTACATGATTCTAAAGTTGTTCACTTTGATCATTTTAATTTGTGGGTAGTTTGATTTTGGCATCCATGGAAGTTATTTGCAGAAATTGTAGTACTAATTTATCTCCATTTCTTACTCTATTTCCAATACCTCAAAGATCATATCTTTTTAATACCCACTTTAAATTTCATACATCAAAAGCTTTGAATGTAAGAGCAAATGCATTGCAACTTAGTAAAAGTGATACGACTGCGTTAGAACAACTTGATATTGAACGTGGTGTTTGTGTGCCTTTCAGAAAGTATACTCCTCAAGGGGTATGTTTTTCTAATCAACTTACTTCATATCTTGCACTTTCTCCGTCTCAATCGTTTGTTTATCTTTTCTATTCTTTGTAATGAATTTTTTAGTCATTTGTTAATTTGATTAATACTTGCAATTAATCCTGGCTCATGGGTGTTCAAAACCCTACAGTTTTGTGGTTAGGCTGCGTACATTTTAATCTCCCCGGCCCATCTACTGCCACCGGGTCATTTGTTTGTGAAGCTAGGTGGCAGAGTGATTGAGTCGTGGTTATCAATTATCACGACCAATATTTGAAACCCGTCAGCATCAAAACGGCCGTTATATTATAGGTGCATCAAAACTGTCGTAACTCTCATTTTACCAATAAAGTATACTGCTGTTATTTTAGGAGAGTATTCTGCTAGTTGTGTTTTAGTAACTCCGTTTTATTTCGGTTCTTTTTTGCATTGATTTCATTCTGGATCCTAATTGCTGACACTAGGTCAGGAGCAAAGTGCTAGAATCCAGAGGAGCGGTTTTGTCTTTGATTGAACGAGGTGTTGAGATAGTTTGGAGCCTGGGACTTTATTGGGCTACACTCTCATATGATTGTTTGGTTGGTAGGGATGAGGAAGTTGTGCCATATCGAGCAAGGCAGCTTCGCAATCTTTTATGCGACTTGGGTCCATCATTCGTCAAAGCTGGCCAGGTTTGGTGATTATTACTTTTTTTAAAAATATTTTTTCTGCTCATTGTGGTCGGATGTACGCACCTCACCCCTGTGTTAACAACACAAAGACTCTGTCTCCAAATGACCCAAGGTGACAATTACGTTGAGAATTGTATTGAAGGACTGCTATTTCACAATAAAAAGCGCAACCATTGAGGTAGTGAGCCATTTTGCTTTAGTGAGCCATTTTGCTTTATTCCATCATAATCCAGAACCAAAGAGTAATTTGTGGTAGCCATTGAGGCACTGGAGTGATGTTGTTGTTGTTGTTGTTGAGGCCATCCATTTCTCCCATGGAGTCCTATATAAATTCTAGGTTCAAGTGTACCTCTATGGTCTCTATGTATTCACCTTTTTGACGAGCAAATTTAAGATTTAACATTGAACTTAATTGATGTTAAAGGTGCTTACGAATTACTATGCTGTTAATCTGTTATAAAAATCCAATTACAAATTTTCTGTCTGAATGATTAGAGTGTGTACTAGTAGAACAATGGGTTACTTGGTATATGTAGCCCCTTGTTACTTTGAGACTATCATAGTAGGTGCTTGGATAAGATACTTCTAGCCAATAAAATCATTGTAAGGAATCCTAGAGTAAAGAGACTGTAACATGACCGTACCTTATGTATTTCTCTTATTTTAAATGCAAAGTGATTGACTGATTTCAAATGACAATCCTTGTAATTTTGGAAATTAACTGCAACTATAAGTACCAAAGAAGTGACACTACCTATGTGTAACTGTGTAGCACCTCATGAAATGAAATTAAATATCCATAGCAGTTCATCAACTGTCGAGCTCCCTCCATTATGATTAAATGTAGGTCACCCACTCACAAAGTCGCCCATCCTATCCTAATTCCTAAGATTATTCTCAGCAAACACTTTTTGCCTAAAATGTGAAACTTTTAGCTCATGAGCTCCCCCAAAAATGTCGTTTATTGGTGTGAATAGCCGCACGTAGAAGCTTTGGGATAGGGTTATCCGTCCTAAGATTACTCTTGAGCAAAAATGTTCACGGGTTGAGCTCTCAGCACATGAGCTTCTGAAAAGACAACTGCACTTTTTTCACTAGTATTATCTATCTCTTTAAGCGCCCCTTTGAGCTCTTCAATTCTCGATCAGTCTTCTCAATAACATGGGTATATTGCACTATATTTAAGGATACGTGTCCGTTGGTTATTATGATATCTGCTTTCTAATCAAAATATTTTATGTTTCAGTCCCATTTTGATACTATTATCAATTTTTTCCAACTTTTGCCTTTCTAACCTCTTAATTGCATTAACTATGGGTAAGAGCCTCAGCCCCTTCACCCCAGAACAGGTCAGAATGTCGATGGGAGGATAAAATATTGTTCTGTGAGACCTTTGACCAAATAACCTGCCTGGTTAATTAACCACTCACTCGTCAAACAATATTTTAATTCTTTATTTAATTACATGTGGATTATCTACAAGCCAGACCGCCATATATTCTCTCTTATAGTCTGTTGTTGATGATGTTGACAGGTTCTTGCTAATAGACCTGATATAATCAGAGAAGATTATATGAACGAACTCTGTATTTTGCAAGATGATGTTCCACCTTTTCCTAACCAGGTATGCATAGCTTAAGCAAACTAGATTGCTTGAATGGTTCCCCTATTGATCTTAAGAATCATAGTGTGATGCTTCAAATTGTTCCAATTTTAATAGGTTGCTTTCAGAATCATAGAGGAGGATCTAGGGCAACCCCTTGAGACCATTTTCAGCAAGATTTCGTCACAAACAATTGCAGCTGCAAGTCTAGGTCAAGTTTATCGGGCCACCCTTCGCGCTACCGGGGAAGAAGTTGCTATTAAGGTGTTTCATTTGGTGCCTTGCTCTCCATATTGTATGTAGAAGTTGTAAAATAAACCATGGTCCTAGTTTACTAGAGGTGTGATTAGTCTAGGACTCTAGGTAAGGAATTACCGCATCCCTAATGTGAAATATTGCCACGGGGAAAGGTTCAGAGTACTTAAACTGCCTTCTGTATCCTTTCTTGAGTTTGGTTATAATGATTTCTATTACAGAAAGGAACTCCTGAATAATTGTTACGGAACTTGAGAAAAGTCCACACGTGAGTATAATAAACTCCATTTTGTGGTATTCATTCAAGCCCGGATAGAGGAGAAGTGTTGTAGTATGCATTTGAAAGCCAGCAAAAAACCTTCTCCCACCTTATGGATTTTAGATTATAGGAGACTAAGAGAGTTTTAAGACTTTTTATGAATGTAAATTTTGTACTAACTTAATCTATGTACTGGTAGAACTAGAGCTCGAGGTTAAAAAGGACCAATATGTCTAGCTTGAGCGTTAGTCTCATAAATTTTTGGATTAACACATTTTATCACTTAATACCAGCATGCTCTTTTACTAGAAATGCTCTGTCCCTAATAAGTCTTGCAACATTCTGGGGTTTCCAGTTTGTTATTTGGTACTTCATTGATGAAATACTTGACCATGTTTACAAACATTCCCTGTTTATATTTCAAGTATTTGCCATCTGATCAAGAGATCCTTAAATTTGGCCCCCAGGTACAAAGGCCTAACATAGAGCCTATAATTTATCGGGACCTTTTTCTCTTCCGCACTCTTGCATCATTCTTGAATGGCATCAGCATGCAGAAACTAGGCTGCAATGCAGAGCTGATTGTTGATGAGTTTGGTGAGAAGCTTCTAGAGGAGCTTGATTACACATTGGTAAGTTACCCTCACACAAGTTTTGTCTTCTGCTGCAAAAGATAGAATGTGTATTAGCTACTCTGATCATTATCATCATAGGATGTGACACTTCCATTTTTCTATGGTTTGAATGCTACATTTGCTTCTTGCTTGGATATTTATCTTACAAATGTAAGTTAATTCATGCCTTCTTGATGGACACTGAAATGGTAACACACCTTTTGCGGGGAAGGTCTAAAAAACTAATTTTTCTGTCTTTTAAGCAATGTATTAGTGGTTACAAAAATGGGTATGTTTGTGGTCTAAGATTGAGGTAAGGATGTTCTATGTTCTGTAGCTGGATTCATCCTTTCTCGATTTACTTCTTTGCACGCCTCTGTACCTTCTACAAACACGCATAATGAAAAAGTGATTGTATTATAGCTATACTTATTGGAACTTTTTTTATAAGTTTCATGCCACTGGATATAGTATTAAATTATGCTGTTTCTCTCTCTTCTACTGAATTACAGGAAGCTCGGAATATAGAAGATTTTGTGGAGAACTTCAAAGATGATCCTACTGTTAAAATTCCTCAAGTCTACAAGCAATATTGTGGATCACGGGTTTTAGTGATGGAATGGATTGACGGCGTTCGGTGTACTGATCCTCAGGTTTGAAATGTCTGATGTATTCTCTTTTTCGTAACTTGGTCTTGATTTTATGATCCTAAAAACATATCTGATATTGCTGATTCCATTGTGTTATAGGCTATTAGGGAAGCAGGCATTGACATTGAGGGATTTCTTACAGTTGGAGTTAGTGCCGCACTGCGGCAATTATTGGAATTTGGGCTGTTTCATGGAGATCCTCATCCTGGAAATATATTTGCAATGCGTGATGGCCGTATTGCATATGTGGACTTCGGAAACGTTGCTGTACTTAGCCAGGTAATCATCAGAAAGCTTCATCGTTGACTGGAGAGACCTACCGATATGCTATTACTATTCTGTGTAATATGCAGCCAAAGTGCAGCGTCAAACTGTCAAAGTGGCACAAGATAACGCAATATACATCTCTTGATTCTCTTCCTTTTTCTGCCTGGAACTGTGACCTGAGAACTAAGATACCCTCGTTGTGTTTCATGTACCAATATAAATGAAAACAAAGCACTAGTCCCAAATTGATTTGTGTTTAGTGGACCAACACGGCATAGATTTTATGTGTTGTGGATTGGGAGTTTGATTCTTTCAAATGCTGATGTAGTCTCCCTTTTAGACTCTAGGAAATTATCTCATCTTGATTTCAATATTTTCTTTAAGAAATACCTTAGCTTGAATTCTATGTAAATTTGTCATTCCTTTTGAATAATGAGTAGCTCTATTATTAACTTGTGCTGTGTTTTGTATTTTAGACAAATAAACAGATTCTGATAGATGCTGTTGTCCATGCTGTGAACGAGGATTATGCTGAGATGGCTAATGATTTCACGAGGCTTGGTTTCCTGGCGAAGGGGACTGATGTGTCTCCTATTGTTCCAGCTTTAGAAGCAATATGGCAAAACTCTCTTGGCAAAGGGCTGTCAGAATTTAACTTTAGAAGTGTGACTGGTAATGTTAATTCCCTCCGTTTGTTTTACGGTGAACATGTGTAAGAATTATGCTACTGGTTTGGCACAGAATACTTTCAAAGATATATTTCTGGATATATGTCCTGTTTGGCTTTATAGTTTTCCACTCTTGTCATCCATACAAAAACTTTCATTCGTCCTTATTAACTGATCCTATATGTTTCCATCAAGGCATAAGTACATAACTGTATATACAGTTATACGTTCATCAAGTGTATTCATTTTGTTTGTTTTTTCATGTGATGTGCACTTGCTCAAAATAGCCATTTTGTATTTATTCAAGTGATATCTAAGGTAGTAAGCTAACTAGCTATACAAGAACCCTGACGTACATTTGTCTCTGGTGAATGGAGAGGTGGGACTTGGGATGGGGGAAGAACAAACAAATATGCAATGTTTTTACATCTGACACATATCTAGCTGTATCAAGAATTGATTGCATTTATCTCTTCTTTGTAACTTTTCTCTTTTTGTTGTTTAGTTTTTGTATGACTGAGCTATATGTTGTGACTATCAGGTAAATTCAATCAGCTTGTCTACCAGTATCCAATCCGTATACCAGAAAGATTTTCTCTTGTGATCCGGTCTCTATTGACACAAGAAGGCATTTGCTTATCTCTGAAGCCCGAGTTTAAATTTCTTGAGGTAACACTTATTTCTTTGCTGTAGTTTTGAAATAAATGTGCAACACAGTTGATTAGTAAGGAACATGCCTAAGCTTGTAAGATGATTGATGAAAGTTTAAGGCTGTATTGAATTTATTCACGCGCCAAGGGCTTGGTGTGAGGGGCTCCACCATATGATTGTTGCTCATTGCAATGTACAGATGTACATCAGATTTCCACACTTAAAATTTAGTTTATGGTTGTTAAGTCACGTGGTCAAAGTACAGTTCAAACACGTCGCAAATACGCATGCGACAGGGATTAGGAAATAGGAATGTCTTAACCAATAAGACCAACCATTAATATTATGTCCAACTAAACTCAATACATATAAAGGGCAATTTTGTTTTGACATCCTGGTATTTTATGATGATGACAGACATATTTAGGTTAAGAATTTATAGCTTAAAAAGATGTCCCTACATTTACGAATATCACATTGTAAAAGTATTTTCCTTTGGTTTGCTCTTCTTTTGTGCCACCTATTTACTTTAGCACTATCTCTTAGAAAACAGCTGTTTGTGCAAAAAGCTCACTAGCTTCAATGTATGGAGTTTTTCTGATATCTTAATATACCACAACTATAAGCTCTAGTGCACCAATGTATTAATGTTTCTAATAGCTTAATATACCATGATGATAAGCTTGACTGAATCTATGTAGTTATGATAAACTGTTTTTTTTACTTCTTCACTAGGTAGCTTACCCATACATCGCCAAGCGTCTCCTTACAGATCCCAATCCTGCTCTCCGCGAACGTCTTATACAGGTAATGTTATCGCATTTATAGTCTGTCCTTGTTTTTGCTTGTTGAATGTTTTAAAGATGGCTGTAAACCACAATTACTTTTTCAATTGGTTTTCCGTTTTTAGAGTTTAAGTAAAGCCTATTTGCATTTACAATACTGAAATTCCTGTCATCGAGTCTTCGGGGACTCCTGGTCTTCTAATATTTGACTTTTCTTCTTATCTACTAATGACGTTCATCCGCTATTCTGCTAGCTTCTGACTTTGGACTACTGTATCAGGTGCTTTTTAAAGATGGTGTTTTCCAGTGGAAACGACTGGAAAATTTAATAGTGCTTGCAAAGGAGAACGTTATAAGAATGAGCAATACTCCAGCATTGCAACTTAGAAACACGTTAGTTTTGTTACTACCTCCGTTACTAGATGTTCCATTGTTTTATTTTACTGACAATTCCCGGTTTGCTATACTGACTTACATCTGGCGAACAAGTTATCAGGTTGAGGTCATTTTGGGCTTAGCTCCGTTTCGAGTGTTTTATTAGTGTGTTTTTTCGGGTTCTAATTTTTTGATCAGCAGTAACAAGTCGGGTCAATCATGGTAAGGTTTAGTCATTTCGAGTGGCTTGAAAGTTTTTGTTACTTGTTATATACTTTTTTCAAGTTGTCTTGCTTCATTTCAAATCAGGTCTTTTTTTCAAAGCAGGTCAATTGGGTGTTTTTGGATGTCGGTTCTATCTGGGACACTCATTTTGGGTGTAATTCAAGTCACGTGTCGAGTATGTTCAGTTAGGGTCTAACATTGTGTACCACTTCCTTTTGGTTTCTAGTTCAAGTCAAAGGAATGGACAACTAGCACGGAAACTAGACCTAACAGACACCATCAAGGACGGAACAAAGATGATATTTGTTGATGAAGGAATTCGTAGACAATTACTACTTGCTTTGACCGAAGACTCTAAACTTCACGTACAAGAGGTTTGCCATGCTTGAAATCCCATGTTCAACTTTATGAGAATTCTGAAACTGAATTGATTACTCGTTTCTTTGCTTTATTGTAGCTTGTTGATGTTTACCGGTTGGTTGAAGATCAAATAGATGTTCCCACGGTTGCTGTGGAGATGGTTCGAGGTTAGTTCTGCTGAATTTTAGGACTTGTAAGAATCCTCAGATTACAAGCTTAAGAATTTGGCTTGATGTTATTTTACTTGCAGATTTTCCAACAATGGCGCGCGATATTATACTTTCTTGGAGCAATTCTATCTTGTCTGACTGAGACTGCCGAATACTTGTTGGCCTTGAGAATTGATTTGTCCGAGTAGACTATGTAATTAGCGGCCCGTCCAGTGGGTTGCCCATTTTTGTAGAGCAGGGAAGCTTTACATAATACTCCACAACATTGTGTAAGATATTGTAATATAGGCTATTAAAACCACAGTTTTTGTTTTGTATATATTGATATGGCAAATTCGTGAAAGTAGCTGTGTATATTCTGGAAATAATATGAGAGTTGTAAAATTTTCTAATATCAATACACAAATTCATGAAAGCTGTTTGTAAAATTTTCTAATATCAATACACAAATAATAGGATGCTTAGTGATGCGCGATCGAGTAAGGTGGTGTTGCTCGATCGAGCAACCCTTTGTTACAGCAGTGCGTGATTGAATTTCTTATTTCCGTAACTTCTAGATATTATTATATTCGTATCCTAAACTCGTGTAAGCCTATCCAAGCCCTATATATACCTCATATTTATCATATCTGAAACTCTTTTGCTTCTTTCCGAAGTTTTACATAAAATCTCATAATCTAGTGAGAAGAGAGAGAGGAAAGGATCTTGAGTAATCAATGTGGGGTTTTTCTTCTTGCAAGCATAGATTCGAATTCCTTACTTTGTAAGTTGATAATCATCGTTGTAGATCACTAATTTACTTACTAGACCTTTAATTGATGTTGGTACATTGGATTAGGAATGAACCCTAGACTTGGGATTTGGGGGGAAGATAGTTATTATCAAGGGTTATTTTGTAACACCCACATTAATTAGGAAGCCTTTAGCAAGGTCTGTAATACCCCTAACTTTCTTAGTTGTGCACTCGGTCGAGTACAACAGAGTACTCGACCGATTAAGTGGATCGGGTTTCTTCTGGGTTTTAACCCATGTCCTGTTTAGGTGTCACTCGGCTGAGTGGCTAGTGCACTCGATCGAGTGGTGGTGCACTCGACCGAGTGTACGAACTCAGAGCTTTTTTCACGTGTTGTGCTCCGTGTGTTGGACCTTGCTATATAAGCTTCCTTTCAATTTTTTCCCTTCATTATACAACCCTAAACATTTCCAACTCCCTCTCTACCTTTCAAAACTCCCTCAACCATCCCAACAACCTTATCCTTTGGAGATCTTACCTTATCTTGAATATTTGGTGTTCAAGCTTCAACCTTTCCCATTTCTTTATATTTGTAAGTAGTTGCTTATCCTTTTCTCTTCCTGTTAATTTGTAGTAACTCTAGAAATTGAGGGTATTTGGGAGTTTTGTTATTTGGGTATATAAATTAGGGATTTGTATAATTAGATAGTAGTAATAAGCAATTATATGTATTAATTGTTGTAGAACATGTTTGTGATAGACATTACTTGATTAATTGTAGGACGTGGCTTCTTAGAGGAGGATTAATTAGTGTTCTCGCATGTGCTAATTGGAGGATTGTTAAAAGGTAGGGTTTTCCCCAGTCGGTTTCAATAATATAGATGTTTACATGTCTTACATTATTGTTGGAATTGCATTTGTAACATGATATTAGGTAGTTGGTGTCGAATTCATATTATGGTTTGAGTTGCATTATAATATGAGGATGAATAATTGTTGTAGTCTCATAGTATTGTTAGAGTTGCATTATAACATGATAATGAGATATGGTACCTTAAAAATATTGGAAAAATTGCATGTTTGATGTGAAATTGACAATTTAGCATATTGTGTATATGTGGTTGTTGGTGGAGGTCGGTAGATGTTGAGGTCGTTGGTGGGGTTGTGATTGTGTTGTATTGTTGTTGAGGAGACGTAAAGCGGTTGGGAGACCGTCTTACGCTCGAGTCGCCTCTTGGAGCTTACCACTCCAAAAGGGACGTGCACGTTAATGACTTGAGTTATGGAGGGACTCGTGTGGTTTCATGACGTCTAACAGGGGTCGTATTAGTGCCCAGGATCGGTACCACGGCTGTGTCCCGAGTACTTGTTTTATGTACTGCGGTCCGGCTGCTTGGTGGGCGGTGCTGCGCTGCCGTCACCGGGTTGTTGGTACCGTTGGTGTGTCCCTGGTACCGGCGAGGTGGTTGCGGAGTTGTGGTGGATTGTGTCCTATGTATTTCATTGATTTGTCGCATAATCATATACATGTGTCGTGTGTTGAATATTTATATTACTGAAACTGACGCGTGATGGTTGTGTGTAAATTGTCACCTATTTCCGACGAGGCCTGTGTTGATCCATATAATATTTCCGATCATATGGGGAACAGTTTGAGTACAGGTCTGGTTTTGGTATTGCGGGAGACGGAACGAGCTACGGACACTTGGAGTCGAGTTGCATAGCTAGATGTTAGACGACATAGATGGTAGTTGAGTTGTATAATGTATAGTTCACAGTTGTTATTCATTTATTAGTATGTAATTCATTAAACATGTCAATTATATATAAAATGTTACTTAATTGTAGTTCCGATTCACTTGCTCGGGAAACCGAGATGGTGACATCTCCCGATTACCTTGGTCGGGTAAGAAGGGGGTGTTACAAAGTGGTATCAGAGCGACGATTTTGGAACCTAAACCAATGAACAAAAATGAACCTAGGTGTGTCTAATAAAATGAACCCGACATGAGTACGATAGGAGGTTGGTTTTGGATGAGTAGGCGCCTTCATATCAAAACTAGTTCCTATTGTCTTAACCAGTAAACTACGGGGGTGGTTATAAGCATGAGTGAACGCTATGTGTAAGGTGATATGGTTACATGTGCGCTAGGGTAAATTGTTAGATTTATTACATGATGTGATCATTTTCGATGCGGTATATGTTAATATGGGAAAGTTGGATGAAAAGACTGACGTGTATAACATGTTTTGGGAGTGGTTATTACGTGTTGGTGTGTGAGGGATCTTAGTCTCGTTTGTTGGCATTTGATACCGTATACATGCTTAAGACTTGTTAGTGTTATCATTAGAGTACAATCTAGTGTAGTTGCAAGTAGAGTAGCCACTATTGTAGGAGTAGCGTATCGGAGATGGCAAGAGTAATGACGCTTAAACTAACTCGGGACGAGTCACCGATAACCGTTGGATCCCCGAACATTCTCTTTTGTTGCAGGGACGATACCCTTTGTTTCTTAGTCGGAGATTGTAAGCCATAGTAAACACCCGACCGAGTGCGAGCCAACACTAGGCCGAGTACGGGACACTCGACCGTGTAACACCCCCATTCACCAAAGTGCCTTACCAAGGCCACCTTAGGAACAGAGGTGCTACCATCTCGGTTTCCCAAGGCAATGTATATCAAATAGACAATAACGAAACGTACTTTAATAAATGAATTTAAACTGTTTACATAACAAATCCAAAACTGTCTTAACCAAAAG
>VHZZ01030689.1:2580-18269 GCA_009801015.1 Silene noctiflora
GTATTATGTTATGTATGCATAAGATTCTTATGTTTTTATGACTAAAACATTAAACTCACATATGGGATATGTCAAAATGAGATTTCCAGCACCTCTGAGCCGGACACCCGTATGGTTATGTATGTCTTGATCCTATCGGACCCTAAAGGTGAGATGCAAGGCTTTAGTTGCAATATGATTGCCGGGATTGATGTTCCCATCTGTATTTATGGTGAGATGCAAGCCATAAGTACGCATGTGACGTTAGTAGCCACGTCCCGCGCTTGTTTGCTAAAAGATTTCCAAAGTAATGGCTACGGTTTTCACTCACATGTACTATATGTTGGCCTCTTGATATCTATGTTGTGTGACATCTAYATTGKCTTATAGYCGTGACTTCTTTTGTAATGCRTTAATCGGAYTGTCTTATATRAATGTCTCATATGCCTTTKATCTTTKTYGGWTCCATATGTTTATCAYATRTKATAGTTCTTCTATCTCATCATATGCTTATGTTGATCGTAACTATAACGCATGATTTATGTGTTTAAAGTGCTTACTTATGTTTATTCCGATGTAATGTGGCTGGGAGAACCCTGAGTTATTCCCCACTGACTGTGGCATTCATGTTTCATGAATGACAGGTTTGTGATGCRGATTTTGGGGTGAAGACGTGTGGGCTAGCGAGCATGACACCTTGGACCTAGTATTAGTCATTAGCCGTTAGACTTACCCACCGTACTTGCTTATTACATTTTATTCGTGGGATATATTTTCCCCGGACTTATTATTGTATAACTTATTTATATTTCCGCATGTTTATCGTATCTTGAACCCTCTTTCGACTTGAACTTTATTTATGTTTTTAAAAAGTTTTAAAATTTCATGTTTTCCGTTGTTTTACTTATGTTTAATTTATGCCATCGATCGGGGGTTCACAATATATCTTAACAATATAATAAAAACATAACAAATTGAAATTAAAAAGAACATGTTTCTGATTATTAAATTTATTTTCTTAATTGAGCTGATGTAGTTTTGGCTTGATTAAGGGTGAATGAAAGCTCCCATTTTTCAGCATTGGTTCATACGGGAATAGAACTCCAGAGGTAATTTGCAATTTACTGGAATCCAAATCCCGTATACAAGTCCCATCAAAATCCTAAAAATACGTTTGGTTGGCTTGAGGGAGTTTGTTTTTCCAATGAATTAAACTTCCACGTAGTATTTGATTGAACTGTGTCAATTCACCTGATTTTAATTTCTAATTACTAATATACCCCTCTGTAATATTACCAACACCTTTGAAACTTTTTATTTAGGGCCAAATGGGTAATTTTAAAGGGATGGGGGAGTTTTCAATTACTTTGGGAGGGGTTGGTAATCAAATTCCTACATCAAGTGGTAGTTGAAAACTATTAGACGATGATTATCGATCTTGTTACCATAATGCAAGATACGATATCATTTGCATATATTTAGGATCGTTTTACTTAGGCAATGTATAATATGGTAATATCCTTTTCTTGTATTTTAGACTAGCTTTTGTGTATATAACCAGGCTTGTATCTATGCTTATGAGGACGAATAACAAAAACTTAATGTTGCCAATTTTTTGTTTCTCTGTTATTTCGCTTTTATGGTTCAATATGGTATCAGAGCAATTCTGATTCTGATAAAACCTTCCGCATAAATAAAAAAAAATAAAAAAATCAATCAAATATGATTGGGGTAGACGGAGGAAGAGAAGGTGATGTCAAGAAAGGCAATGAGAGCAAAAACAATGAACAAATTGCCCCGTCTTCACCATTGTGTCTACACCCATCAGAAAGTCCAACCCTGGCTGCTAATCATGTTGCCAACGCAGCCGTATCGGGAGACAGCGAAAACCCGTTCATAGCCGAAGAGGTAACGCAATTGCGTAGTTTATTGAGAGCAAAATCTGTTTGCAATCAAAATATTGCAGGTATGACCAGTACAATTAGCAATTGGTTGATAGACAGTGGTTGTTCACACCACATGACAGGTCGGAGAAATTTGCTCGAGAATTTGAGAACAGAACCCGCTTCCACGGTATCATTGCCTGATGGATCAAAAATTGTGGCCAGTGAACACGGTGAAATCGTTTTAAGCGATAATTTCGTGTTGAAGGATGTTTTATTTGTTCCCAAATTAACATGTGATTTAATTTCCGTTAAACAATTAATTGAGGAAAATAATTGTGTTGTGACATTCTTCCCTGATCATTGCACCATACAGGACCAATCTACGAGGATGAAGATTGGACGGGGTGAGCATCGTGACGAGGTCTATTTTATGAAGACGGAGCAAGTTCGAGTATCTCGGATGAATGACAAGGGAGATGCCCGATTATGGCATAAAAGACTTGGCCATCCGTCTCACGGTATTCTGCCTAATTGTGGTAATTTAATTGGTGTTAATTTAATTTGGAATAATAATGACGTTTGCGATGCGTGTTGCCGGGCAAAACAAACACGGTCCATCTTTAAGGCTAATAATAAAAGAAGCGATGAATTGTTTAAGCTTATTCACTGTGACATATGGGGGCCATATCGTACGGCTAGTTTTTCGAGAGCACATTATTTTTTGACTATTGTTGATGACAAAAGCCGGCATGTTTGGGTTACTTTGATGCGCGATAAGAGTGAAGTCTGTCGTTACATGATGAATTTTTGCAGAATGACGTTAACCCAATTTGGAAAACAAGTCAAAGTAGTACAAAGCCATAATGGGACGGAATTCTGTTTTGGACCATTAAAAGAATATTATAATGACAATGGCATGCTTTTTCAAAGTAGTAATGTCGATACCCCACAACAAAACGGTAGGGTAGAGCGAAAACACAGAAATATTTTAGAAAGAGCAAGAGCCCTCTGATTTCAAGCCAATTTGCCTATTGAATTTTGGGGTGAGTGCGTGTTAAAAGCTGCCTATTTAATCAATAGGACACCCACACGCCTTTTGAATGGATTAACCCCGTATGAGGTATTGCATGGTACACGACCCATTTTGGATGATTTGCGTGTTTTTGGGAGCCTTTGTTACGCTCATAACAAGGATCGACCTAAGGATAAATTTAATGAGCGCGGAAAGCGGTGTGTTTTTGTCGGGTACCCAAACTCAAAGAAAGGATGGCGGGTTTATGACATTAAAGATCGGAAAATCTTTGATTCACGGGATGTGATATTTTACGAACACATTTTTCCTTTGACATGGGTTCGTTGGGTATAAACAATGAGACAGACAGGTCAACAGCAGGTGACCCACCTGTTGTGTATCACGACCATAATACTGCTAATTCAGAATCAAATGAAAATGAGCAAGTTATTGGAGAAACAGAGGCGCAAAACAGTGAACAGGTTGCAAGGGAAGGAGCGAATGACAGTTCGAATACCAACCCAGATAATTCGAATGAGCAGTTACAACCTGATACTGATGTTTCAGTGACAGACGAACAGCAGGGGCGTGGTATGCGACATCGTTTTGAACCATATTGGAAGAAAGATTACGTGTGCAAATCAACTCGCATTATAGACCCCATGAAAGATGCTCAACGGTCCAAATCCGCAAAGAAAGGTACTCGTTATCCCATAGCAAATTATGTCACAACCGATTATTTTTCTCTTGATCATAGGAAATTTTTAGCACATGTTGATGTTATGAACGAACAACGGCGGTATGATGAGGTTGTCCAACAGCAAGAATGGAGAACTGCCATGGACAAAGAACTTGAAGCCCTTGAGTCGAATGGCACATGGAAGATCGTTGACTTACCAAAAGGAAAGAAACCAATTGGATGTCGTTGGGTGTACAAGATAAAGTTGAAAGTTGATGGCACGATTGAGCGTTATAAGGCGCGATTAGTGGCACAAGGATACACCCAAGTCGAAGGAATTTATTTCCATGAAACCTTTGCACCGGTCGCGAAAATGACGAGTGTGAAATGTTTACTTGCTGTTGTCGTGGCTAAGGGATGGGGAATAGCACAATTGGATGTGAATAATGCTTTTTTACATGGCGACTTGGACGAAGAAGTATACATAAAACTACCACCGGGTGTTAAAGCAGAAGGCACGAACAAGGTGTGTAGGCTCTTAAAATCGTTGTATGGTCTCAAACAAGCGTAAGAAATTGGTTTGCAAAACTCACTACTTCGTTGACAAGGTATGGTTTTATGCAATCGCTAGCAGATTATTCACTCTTTACTTACAATAAAGGTGGAATTTTCATTGGGCTATTAGTGTATGTTGACGATATGATCATAGTAAGTAATAATCAAGAAGCTAGTGATCGTCTTAAACAATTCCTAGATCGGAGTTTTGGTGTGAAAGACCTTGGTCGATTAAAGTACTTCTTGGGAATTGAGGTGGCCACTGGAGCGAAAGGGCTGTTTCTAAGCCAACGGAAATATGCTTTGGAATTGGTGAAAGAAGCGGGAATGGAAGGAGCTAAACCCGTACACACGCCCATCCAACCGAACCATATTGGCATTAGCTAAGGGTCGCATTCTACATGATCCATTGAAGTATAGAAGATTGGCTGGTCGCCTTATTTATTTGACAATAACAAGGCCTGATTTGGTATATTCAGTTCATATTTTAGCGCAGTTTGTTCACGCACCAAGACAGGAACATTTGGATGTCGTTCATAGAGTTATGCGCTACATTAAAAGCAGCCCGGGAAAGGGAATTATGCTCAACAGGAACAGTGACTTGTCTTTGCGAGGTTATTCGGACTCGGATTATGCTAGTTGTCCTCTATCACGACGGTCTATTACCGGTTATTACGTGTCTCTTGGGAATTCACCCATATCGTGGAAAGCACGGAAGCAAGACACTGTTGCAATGTCTACGGCCGAGGCGGAATATAGAGCTTTAGCAGGCGTAACGAAGGAGTTGTTATGGTTAAAATCATTTTTGCAATCCCTGGGTATCAATCACAATAAGCCTATGGAAATATTGTGTGACAACACAGTAGCTACACACATTGCCAAGAACCCGGTCTTTCATGAGCGAACTAAGCACATAGAGGTGGATTGTCACTTTGTTCGACATCATATAATGAATAAAACAATTTCTACGTCACATGTCAGGAGCAAGGACCAAATCGCTGATATCTTTACAAAGGCTCTTGGAGGAGAAGCTTTTACTTATCTTCAATCCAAGTTGGGCATTGGAACTCCAAGTGCTCCAACTTGAGGGGGAGTATTAGACGATGATTATCGATCTTGTTACCATAATGCAAGATACGATATCATTTGCATATATTTAGGATCGTTTTACTTAGGCAATGTATAATATGGTAATATCCTTTTCTTGTATTTTAGACTAGCTTTTGTGTATATAACCAGACTTGTATCTATGCTTATGAGGACGAATAACAAAAACTTAATGTTGTCAATTTTTTGTTTCTCTGTTATTTCGCTTTTTTGGTTCAATAAAAACTCTCTTTTGGAGTTGTAAATTCTCCCATTTTGCAACATGTAGGATAACCAAACAAGTTACCAAAAACTCAATTCGTGGGAATTTAGAATTCCTATGCATTGACAGTGTAATCAAAGGAACACTAAGTTAGACAAGAAAAACAAGGACTAACGAGAAGTTGATGATGTTGTTGGGGTTGGAGAAGAAGAACATGTCCTGTATGTGTTGCGTATTCATCAAGTTTTTGCATGCAGTTGGACCTTCTTTGACTAACCCCTTCTCATTTAATATAATAGATAGTCAAAAATGTTGGTCATTTTCCTTTCCTTTTATCATCTTCACTTCTCTTTTTTCCTACACTAAATGCAGCTTCCTTCATTTCAGGTATCATCGTCTTCACTTCTCTTTCCGCATCCTTTTGTCCCCGCGTCTTCATTTTGTCGTGTTTTGCCTTTATTGTTAATTTGTCATTTTGGTATGAGTAAATGATGTGTAATGGTGTGCACTGTGCTTGTTTAGTTTGTGTTTGATTATTCCATTTCAAGGATTAGGAATTTCCCATTTTGAGGAATGCAGTCCATAGAGCATCATTATATATACGACTTGATTCCACTTTTGAACTTCTGTGTGTAATGAGGAATACTGATTCAATGATCCAGGATGAAAACTGCGCTGTAAAATGTAACCGCATTCTGTTGTTATCTTCATGATATAATAACCTTAGCGAGTCAGTTTACTTTACTCCATGGTATTCCAAAATAGTACAAGTAGAAATTATTTGACTTTATAATCTCATGGAATGGAAACAGCAAGTTCTGTTTCAACTGAAATAATGAGTAGATATTTACAAACCATTTCATTCTTATTTCAGGCAGAAGAAAAATTCGCCTCAGCCATATACAACCATACACCTAGACGCAAGCCGGAATATTGCCCTATGATGAGCTTCCTTTTGACATTTTTACCGCTCTTCTTACTCTTATTCTCACCCAATTGTAATGCTGACCTTAGAAGTGAAGAACAGGCTTTGCTTAAGTTCGCCTCTTCTGTCCCCCTTGGCCGAAAGATGAACTGGACTACTGCTGCTCCAGTATGCATTTCTTGGGCCGGCATTACCTGCAACTCAGATAATAACAGTGTAACTGCTATCAGACTACCCGGGGTTGGACTCCGAGGTTCAATCCCTTATAACACCCTCGGAAAGTTGCCTAGCCTGATGTTCATCAGCCTAAGGTCAAACTTCCTCAATGGCAGTCTTCCATCTGATTTGTTGTCGCTCCCTTCCCTCCAATATGTATATCTCCAAAATAATAACTTATCTGGGAACATCCCTTCGTCTTTATCCCCTAAACTCAACACAATTAATCTCTCCTTCAATTCCTTTGAGGGTGAAATTCCGTCATCAGTCCAATATTTGACAAACCTAGACAAACTATACCTTCAAAATAACTCCCTTACTGGATTACTTTCCGTCTTAAATGGTACTAGCATTAAGCACTTGAACGTGAGCAACAATCGCCTTAGTGGCACAATCCCGTCATTACTGGGAAGCTTTCCTACATCGGCGTTTAAGGGAAACATAGGTTTGTGTGGGAAACCGCTTAAGCAGTGCCCGGGAATGTCTCCATCTCCAACTCCATCTCCGTCTCCGTCTCCGTCTCCATCTCCAACTCCAACTCCAACTCCAACTCCAACTCCGTCTCCATCTTCATCTCCTTTGCCTTCTTTTTTCCCGTCACCATCTCCTTCCTCTTTGATATCTCCCTCGCCTGAGTCACCTCCTAAAAAAGACGTCTCTAGAAAGAGTCTAAGCACCGGGGCTATTACAGGCATTGCAATTGCAGGAACTGTGGTATTGCTACTTGTAATTATACTCCTTCGTTGTTTGAGGAAAAAAGACGGTGTTGGATATGGTGTACTTAAAGGGAAGACATTTAGTGTCGGAAAACCTGAGAACCCTGAGCATGATTTTGGTAGTGCTTTACAAGAGGCTGAGAAGAACCAGCTTGTTTTCTTTGAAAGGTGCTCCTCTAATTTTGAACTTGAAGATCTATTGAAGGCTTCTGCTGAAGTTTATGGAAAAGGAAGTTATGGGACAAGCTATAAGGCCAACTTAAAGGATGGAAAAACAGTTGTTGTCGTTAAGAGATTGAAGGATGTTATCGTAGGGAGAAGAGAATTCGAACAACAAATGGAAATGATTAGGAGAGTAGGTCAACAGTTGAATGTTGTTCCTTTGAGGGCTTATTACTACTCCAAGGATGAAAAGCTTCTAGTGTATGACTATCTAACGGCTGGTAGCCTCGCTGCACGTTTGCAAGGTATGTTTTGATCATTATTACGCTGCTATTATGCATATTCTTGAATGGGGCTGGAAGTAATGTTACTCTATCAGATGGAGGCTAAAGTAGCTGGTTTGATACTTATCAGCATCAAAATCGTCATATAGGCTCCCTTTAGACTCATTGTCTTTGTCGATTAACTTAACTTCATGTAAACTTTCAGGTGGAAGAGACAGTGAAAAGCCACCATTAGACTGGGAATCCCGGGTAAGAATTGTATTGGGAGCTGCCAAGGGAGTTGCCCACATTCACTCAAGGGGAGTTGGCAAGATCACGCATGGAAACGTCAAGTCTTCCAATGTACTTATTTCTGAGGACCTTAATGGTTGCATCTCGGATTTTGGCCTAGCTTCCTTAGCGAGCTATCCTGTTGTTCCTCCAAAAACTGCAGGCTACCAAGCCCCAGAAACCATTGAAACCCAACAAATGACACAAAAGTCTGACGTGTATAGTTTTGGTGTGCTTCTTCTTGAGTTACTAACCGGGAGAACCCCAGGACAATCACCAGGACTCGATGAAGTAGGTGACCTTCCGAGATTTGTCCAGTCAGTGGTTCGAGAGGAACGGACTGCAGAAGTTTTTGATGTGGACCTAAGGAGAAAGTTGAATATTGAAGAAGATTTGATTAAAATGCTTCACATCGCCATGGCCTGTGTCTCAACGGTGCCCCATGTAAGACCCGACATGGAAGAAGTGGTACGGATGATCGCGGATATATATGATATGAACCTAACATAAAAGAACCCAACTGAATGATCTGTTTGCCAAGTTTAGACTCTTTTAAAGTTCCACGACTCCATCTCCTAATGTTTAGGGATCCATATCACACGTTCGTGCTTATAAATTCATAACCAGGCAAAATCGAATGAGATGTAGTTTGTACATAGCTCAAACCTCTGTAAGCCACTCGTGTCGGTGATACCCTCAATTGTTCAATAGTTCTTTTAGGATTTTAGCCACTCATGTATGTTTGAGATAATGTCATTTTATTTGCTCCTTGCCCACCTATGTAAGTTTATAATTTTTCCCTCGAAAACGAGAGTTTCTGATTGAAACATGTTCGCCATATTGCTTGTAATTTAAGCATCTGCTGGTTACTGCAGTCGAAAATCAACCTTTGAAATAATATTACAACTGAAGCAGAGTTTTGTCTGTCTTGTGATCTTACTTGGCTCAAATCCAAACAAAACTGGATGATAAAAATAAAAAATAATAAATCTTTATAACAATAGTTTGCTTTATTGATCAGCCACAAAAGTTGAGTTATGAATAAGGGAGACAATTATATGTATCACAAAACATGTCACCGGACAAAGATAATACAACAATGTAACCCCAATAACAAAGACTGGTCATCATGAAAAAAAAATATCAGAAATGACCGATCAAGAAAAGTAGAACAGTATCAATCTATTAAAAAAATTTAGCGACTGTATTAACCCAGAATATGGAGAAAAGCCTATTATCTGTGTCCTCGGTCCTACAAGCAACCACTTTGGATTCCAGCAGTCAGTTGGAAGAATTGTCGTTTACTAGATCAGCACCGCTAACATACTTTGCGACAAAAGAAATAAGCCTAAACGGAGCACCAATTAGTGGAGCATCTGTGATGGGCACACCCTCATCGTCTCTCTCCTGGGAAAATGACTGTCCTTCAAGATCCTGAATTTCATTTTCATCTAATGGTATTTGCTCTATTTCTCCAGAAACAGTTGTATCTGAGGAGTGCCGAACTATATTGGCGTTCTCTAAGTCGATGTCATCACTCACCTGTCGCTCATTCCCGATTGGTACTGTCTCAAAATGGTTGGTGCTCTTTGACAATGAGGAAAAATCCTTAGAAGGACCGGGTAGAAGATCAGTAACCGCCACATCATCGAAGATTTCCACAGATGTAGCCTCTGGTACCGCTTTGTGCCTCTCAAGCTCCATGTATAGCTCATTTAGCTGAGACAAAAAAAATGGGAAGGCCTAATGAGATAAGAAGGGACTTGATTGTCTAAAAGACAAATGTTTATCCCTTTGAGCTTCTTCAAGCGGTCTTCATATTTTCATAGCTATTACTCCCTCTAATCTTTGGATTAAATGCATTTTTATATGAACAAGAGTGCGAAAGGTGTATGTCAAGTGGATGGAGAGTGCAAGTATAAGCAAACCGGGCTCTAAGACTTTTTAAGGGGGTATTTCTGACATTCTTTAGATAAATATCAAGGTTGAGATGTACCGAATTGGTTTGAATGACCCAAAACGGAAAACGCTGCCAGTGAATTTAAATTGAATAGAGAGAGTAAATACCTTTTCCACTAGCTCTGCATTTTCCATAACCAATTTCTCAACTAATTCAAAAGCTGCTTCTATCTGAGCATTCAAGTCTTCTTTTTCAGAACCATCCTGCATAGGAAATTCAACCATCATGATAGAACACAGAAACCGCTACAAATATATCACAAGACACAACGCGATTACTCAGGACATTTGTAAGTATGATTCAGTAACAGATCATATGTCTAGCAACTTTTGGGAAACACTGGACTTCAATAAGGTCGACAATTGCCATTCCTTTTGAGGAACAGGTAGTAGAATAATTTTAAAATTCAATCCACTAAAAACAAACTGAATAGCATGAGCAACGGAATCTGAACGCAGGAACGGTAGCTCTATGTAAATATGCACGTTCTTCAGCTACTTTATATCAAATGCTTAAAGTTGGTATATTGACATCTCAATAAAAACTATGGTGCAGAACAAACCTTCTGTCCTCCCCCAGGTGAAATAGCAGAAGTTAAGCTCTTTTCAAGATCCTGAATTCTTGACTCTAAGGTTGAAATGTTGTCTAGTAACTGACAGTTTTCTTGTGAGAGACTATTTTGAGCTCCTTCCAAATCCAGAACCTGCCAGGCTTTGTAATCAATTTCAGCATCAGAAATAATATAGCGCTTACTAGTTCCCACATGATGTACATCAGCACAAGTTAAGCAAAAGAGAATTGAATCAGATATGTTCAGGAAGAAACCAAATCAGAGATTGCGATTCATTTCATTACCCACCAATACATGCAGTTCTTGCTAGGTATGGGGAGGTGCAAACATATGCAACCTTCCTCCTGTCCCCATTACCTTGTGATGTAACAAATATATGCAGTTTAATACTACTTCGTTTCTCTACCCAGAACTGGTCCAATAGTTATCAGATTGAACTCATTTACTTAATACTAATCCATAATGCAGGATCTTGCACATAAAAAAAAAAAATATACAACTCAAGCACCAGCCAATCAAGCTCATTTGATCAATCTTGCTATTAATGGGAAAAACCACAGTATATACCTGCTTCTTCAACCTTGTATTTTCATCATTCAGTGCAGCAAACAGTTCCTTACTTGAGCTCTGCCAGTAAAAAGCAGGGAAAGATTATCAAATGGCCATTGTGTCTTTTAACACTTAAAACACTAGAAGTTAACAAGGGTATATTAAAATTAATCCAATGCTACAAATATGGTGACTTAGACTTCCACGAAGCAGATAAATAGTTTAGTGCTATGAAGACAAACAAACAATTTAGTGAAGTTAAAACAAGTTGACTCCCAATTAAAATACCATACAAACACCTCTAGGGAATGTAGACTAACATATATCTAGGCAATAATGAAGAATAACAGCAGAAGCCGTGTGTATAAAATCCGCTGTTGGGTTACCTCATTTTCAACCAATAGAAACTTCTCCTTCTCAATATGCCGAATTTTTTCCCGCAATTTCACCTGACAAGATCAGCAATTTGTTTATCATAAAAAGGGATTTATAAACTGATACAATGATAGTTACTAGACACTGCAACATTCACATGCAAGAACTGACCAAGGGAAAAAGTATATGTCGGTGTCCAAACAAATGAACGAAAAGCTGACTCAGTTAAGGTGAGCAATTTGTATCCTCACCTCTTCTAAACTAACATCAGCTTTCTCCTGTATCAAACAGCTAATCTTCTGTTCCAAGCTCACCTGATAATAAGACTTGAATTTAAACGCTGATGTGTTGGGAAGATTCATTGTAAGATGTCAGGTCATGAAAAGCCCTCACATTTTTTATTTTTCTGACAAACTGCTTACAAGAACATTACCTCTTTCTGATGCAAGGAGTCATTTTCGCACTGTAATTGCTTTATTCGCGACACCAAATCAGCCTGGAAATTTGACGAGCTAATTAGATTATCGGAACAGAACCAATAAAATATATGTATATACTATATAGTCCAAAGAAAGGACCTATAAGACTCCAATCATGTAGCTATCAGCACATAGATGTGAAATTTATCCAATAAGAAGTAATACCTCTCTTTGTAAATATGAATTCTTTTCATACAATAGTTGTTTCACCATCTCTCGTAACCTAGCCTACAAAATACCAAATCAAAGTGAAATTCAGAATGGCGCAAAAGTGAGCACCATTAAACAATAAATTGGATTAAAAAGAAAAGTCTTACCTCTTCTTGGAACCACTTTTGTTTTTCAGTGTCAGCTAAAACAGCCTGTCAAATGAAAAATTTAGGAGACACATTAAAGTAATGCATTTTTCAGCTCCAATACAAGCATTATCTTCATCTCTCCTATATGTTTCGAGCAAATAATAAGGACGAGCTTTACCACACTCAAACCAGACATTATTATCATTGTCTCAGGACACAAAATTCTACTAGAACCTTACAAACATAGCCAGATTAAGTTAATGATCTCATGCTTACAGTGGTATTAATTCCTATTAAGAATTAATTTCCCTCCAAATCTTTCCTATCTTAGATCTTGTTTGGATAGGAAAAGAGGACGGAAAGGGAGGGGAGTTGTAAGGTGGGAAGGGGAGGGGAGGGGAATATTTTTCCCTCCAAATCTCTCCACTTATTGAGAGATTTTAATTTGCCTTGGAGGACGGAAAGAGCGGGATCCAATTTCTGTCCCCTCCAAATCCCTTCATCCCATTTTCTTTACCACACAAAGGGAATCATCTCCCTCTGACCCTATGTTCAAACACACCCTTCTTGATTTTTTTTTTCTAAAGGGAAAATGGAACCCTCCATTTCCCTCCAAGGTATTTGCTAACCAAACATGGAAAATTTTCCTGCGCGCTCTCCTTTATTTCCCTCTAAATCTCTCCATCCAAACAAAGGCTTAGGCTTTAAGCAATCAAGCATCATTGTGGACCATGACTCACATGTCTGATATGTATCTACCACCAAAGATGTATCCTAAAATTTATTTACCACAAAGACGTAACCATAGATCTCCAATATCTCCAAGGTTCAGAGACTAAGGAACCTGAACGCCATTATATCTATAAACAATTAAACATAGATGTTCAACATTAGGGTTCCTATATGACTGTCAGATTGCGCTTCTAACTTCTTTATATTGGATATTTACACGTATATACATGGGGCACTAAAGGAACATGATCTCAAAATATCACCCAAAAGCAATGTATAAAATAGAATCTCCAGAACTATAACATCAAAGATCTTATAGAAGTTTACCTAGATTACGACCCTAATCTAAAATGCTTCCGAATCCAGTCAAGTTGACTCATACCTAGCACAATCATAACCTCTACAAGTTCCTACTAAATCGTACCATTTGCGATTCATCACTGCAAATTAACCGAGCTACTAAAATGTCGTAAATAAAAGCGGCTTACACCAAGAGTGTCATTAGAATCATTTCGACAGCCTTTCTCCTCAACATTCGAGTTCACCAAATCATCTAATCCACCATTGACGATTCCAGAAGCTTGATTTGTATAACTCCGTTCTTCAACATGATTGTGATCCTGAGAGCTCGTTTCTCCAGCATTAGATGATGTATCTTCAGCAACAGCTTTCGGTTGCGGCTGATGTTGCTGCTTGTTCTTCTTCTTCTTGTTCTTCCTCTTCTTTTTATCATCCTCCATTTTTTTTCACAATCAAGATTCGAAACTCAAATCTCAAAACCCTAACTACAAAGATCAACCCTAATTAATTCCTTCAGCTGCAATCAATTTCACTCAAAATCATCGCAATTTCGACGATTATAAACTAATCAAAGCAACAAATATAATGAAATTAAGACCTAGGGTAAAATGAAATTGAAATCAAAGAATTGAGATAGAAATATGATACCTTGTAATTAAGATTGTTGTTGAAGAAGAGAAATCGCAATGGTAGGAGAAATATGAGGAATTTGATTGCTTTAAACACCGGGATTTGGGAAGGAAAAATAGAAACGGCGACGTTTTAGTGATGTTGTGTTTCTTACAATTTGGGCCGTTTAGTTCGTTAACGGGTAACTGTCAGACTCCAATGAGACAAACCACGCCTCTTTGGGCACGTTCAATGTAGTGAGTTTGCTGGATATATGTAAATTGGATCATGTTATTGGAGCGATCTTACCGGAAGATAATACGGTTACACTTGGTGTATAAAATCTTCTATACACAATCAATAAAGGATTATTTGATGGCAATACTCCAAACTATTAAAGTTCTTCTTAGAATACTCCAAACTCTATTTTAACTACCAATATACTCAACTTTTATACCCTTTCTCTTTTAATAGAATTGGTAATTTGTTAACCTGTAATAGCAGGTAAAAAGTAGTAGTGTGGGTCCCACCTTTCTCCATATCCCATATCTTCATCTTCCCTTCCAAAGTTAGCCGGTAATTTTTTTTTTTCAAATTTCCAGATCTCAACATATATTCTTGAATTCTTGCTGCATCGTTCATTTTTTCGGTCTGAAAAAATCCATCTATTAAAACACCATATGAATGAGCATCTGCCATCAACTCCTCTGTCAAGTGATAAAACAAATTTAGGCTTCACTCATACCATCTTCCTTCAAGTTTCCCTTCATCAACGCATCTTTTGCCATTCCTTTATCAACTCATCAAAGTCAACTGATTTAGCTCCTCTCATATCTGCTTGTTTCACATACTCATTCATCAAACTATGATATGTCACAACATTTGGCTCCAAATCCCAGAATCTCTATTTCCTCAATAAATTCAACTGCCTTCYCAATTCTCATAAATACCCCAAAACAACCAGCAAAATATGAAAGAAACTTAATCTCATTGTTAACCGTGATCGAGAGAATAAGTTAAAACAATAAGTTAAATCACTTTAATCCCTTTCTCTGCATTCAACAAAAGTCAAGTTCCACTTAAAGTCAGTTACTTGATCCCATATCAAATCTGTACACCCATGAAAATGGCACCATGTACTTCATCAGTCCATCCGTCCCAATCAATTGTTTAACTCAATTAAAACCCTAAATAATAACACACTGCAAATTGAAACATTCTCTACTCAATATCAAATTTTGAAATCGAAAAATAGGGCAAAAATAAAAGTAGCTGATTTTTCGCGTCTTGGAGAAGATGAGAGTTGGAGAATATCTATGGCGTTTTGAAAGAGATCAATGGTGTTTTGGTGTTTTGGAGAAGAAAAAGAATCGATTGTGTTTTGGTGCTTTGGAGAAGAAAGTGACGGCTTAAAAGAGAAAACAACCTCTTGAGGAGGTAACCCTTCCCCTTGTTATGATAAAAGGTAACGGGTATAAAAGTTTGGTATATTGGTAGTTAAAATAGAGTCTGGAGTATTTTAAGAAGTACCCCAATAGTGTGGAGTATTCCCATCAAATAATCCATCAATAAAACTTAAACATGTGGCGGAATCTATTTTTTAATTATGAAAGGGATAATTTTCAATATGGAGAGAAATTATTAGAGATTTTATTACTTATAAAATTATAAACTAATTATTATGTTTACCAAAATTTTATCCCATCTTTTATTTTATTTTCAAATTAGAAAAAAAATAAAGCAAGCAATATGTGTACTGCGTTGTATGCGTCACACTTCAACCATCCCCTCCTCTACCACCATCTTTCAACATCTCCMTMYC
>VHZZ01030706.1:8322-19632 GCA_009801015.1 Silene noctiflora
TTACGTTGATCAACTGACAAATAAATAATCCCTGAAACTCCTTTTACGAGATTTATTATGTAGACGCACTATTGTGGAGGACACTACTCCAACAAGATGGTCATAAGTCTAGTTCTAGGAATGATATTGATGTGATTCAAATTTGAGGTGATAACTTGTCCTCTTATAATTCTATCGATAGGTCACACGCCCAAAATGACCAAGAAATGAGGGAGATATGACTGTTTTACGAAAACTGGACATTGTTGAGAACTGCAGAGGTACTCGACCGATTGCAGGCTACTCGGTCGAGTGCAGGCTACTCGGCCGAGTGCAATCCTTGCAAATTTCTGGCCAGCTTCTGGAGTGAGATACTCAGCCGAGTAACACGAGTACTCGATCGAGTATCCTTTAATCGACCAAGTATGTTGAGTACTCGATCTAGTGTCACTGTTATGATCTTTTGCTTACCTTTTTACCTCCTTAGATGTCATAATGTTTACAAAGATGTTCTTTTACTTTCTAATACCTTGTTTTACATATGTTTTGGTCTTAATGCNAATACCTTGTTTTACATATGTTTTGGTCTTAATGCATGAGTTAGACAGATTTTATGAGATTGAGGGTACCACCTTATGAGTGGTATGGTCTTGTGACAAAGCCAAATGGTTATATGTGATTGTGATGGAGTGTGAAGAGGAAGTGAAGTTGACGAGTTATTGAGTCAAGGAGCAAGTTGCGATGTATGGTGAATGGCCTTGACGGAAGATTGGGTAATGTAGTAATGTTTGTTTGTGGTCAACCTGATTATGTTTTTGAAAGTTAACCTTGGCTTGCGATAAAATGCTAATATAATTCTTTTTGGACCAATTAGATTGTGACAATTCTCGTAAATTGATTGTTTGCATTTTGGACTTAATTCCAATTCTCCCACTTAATGACTCTCTATGTTATCTAAAAGGTATAATAGCTCCGAACGTGGCTAAGTGATTACTTGCTTATGTTTTCTTTTCAAAGCGGCCAAATGTCTTATAGTTCTTGCGGATGTGTGCTTTTATGTGTTTTATGAC
The DNA here is from genome assembly GCA_009801015.1 of Silene noctiflora. Taxonomy (NCBI): domain Eukaryota; kingdom Viridiplantae; phylum Streptophyta; class Magnoliopsida; order Caryophyllales; family Caryophyllaceae; genus Silene; species Silene noctiflora. The sequence goes on from VHZZ01030706.1 coordinate 9,372, forward strand.
AAGTAAACATTACATCCAAAAATCTCAAAGCCTTATTCTACAAGGAGATGGATGAGGGGGTATAAAAGATTGCTTGGTTTAACATCTCAAGTATGTTATAGTATGGTTAGAAATATGGAAATCGTTATGCGATCGGCGTGAGGTATGAAGTATATGTTAAATGAGAATTGTATGAGCATGAGTGGTGATTTAATAATGTTTGAAACATGTTTTAATGTTGGTTTATTGAAATTAATGCTAGATGTTAGGAAAGTGATTTGTGTAAGTATGAGATGTTGTATGATAAGAAAATATGTACGCGTGTTTCAAGCATTTTACATAACGAGTTAATGACAATAGTGCTAAAATGTACTATGTTGTTTTAAGCAATTGACTCTATGCTATACGTTATTTGGTATATGAGTAAGTGTTTAATCTTATCAATGAGCGCATTACATGCTTCTATGGATAATTTACGCTCCGTTTCAAGCACGTTTACGGGTAATATTGGTGAAATCGATATTCTTAGAAGGTATAGGAATAATGTGATTTATGAATTCCATGATTAAGAATGACATACCTAGCAACATGTTGAATGGTTTCTGTTGTGTAACTTTCTTGAGCATGAAGATACCCGTGGCGAGAATAGAGCTTGTGTTAGAAACGTATTTGATAAGTTATTTGTGAAGTATGAGATCTACTTATAACTTGCAACTCATGTATATTGATATGAATGAGGTTATTTTGTGGATGATATTGGTTGTTTATATKATGTTATGTATAATTTATATTGATGTCAGAACGTACATAAAGGCCAACAATGGTAAGTTTGGATGTTATAGAGGTTACCATGGATATGTGATATAGTGAATTAACATGGTATTGACATGGGGATGGAAGGGATTGAATAACTATGACGTGGTACATGTTAACATGGTTACGTGCATGATAAAATTTGTGGTGGTAACATGAAGCAGTGAACGTAGTAACGTGATAAACTGGCTTACACTGTGTAGCATTAGATTTAAGATGAAGCATGCCATGTGGAAATGTATCGGTGTTACTCTTAATTGTTCAGCTTTATTCATGAGATAGTAAATGTGTTAAATGTAACTTTGCTGCATAACGAGTCCAATATGTATGTTTTATCTGAATTAGCAGTAACATTGTTATGTTAATTGATGGAACTGAATGAATAAGGTATGGATATGCTTAAGAGAAGGTGATATGATCTTGTATGTAAATTCTTTTTTATGCTAAGTAAATGGTATGAGTATGTAAGTTATTGTTAATGACGCAGTGAATAGTTTATGTGGTAGTATGAATGGTTAAATATTTCTTAGAAAAACTTTAGGACGAAGTTGTTTTAAGGGAGTAGAGTGTGCGGTTTTCATTCTTTTAGAATTTAATTACCAACTGATTTAATATCTTTTATGGAAAATTAGTATTTTCTTATGAGGATTGTTGAATGAATTGTTGACGTGATATCTATGCATCGTGTTTAGGTTTGGATATACTACATGGTTTAATCTTGTTCACTTCTATACCTTTGTCTAAGTTAGTGCATTTGCTTAAGTTGTATTCTCAGATTAAAAGTACTAAATTTTAACTACGAAGATAGTGGCTATATTGGGATAACTTTGACTTGCGGTGTGATAAAGGTTCTAGTGGTATGGCTGTGTGAGAGTAATCTTGTTTAGTTTGTACTTATTTGGTATCCTTCTTTGTGATTTTCTTTGCTTTCGTTGGTTCTTAACGTGGTTCTTGCAACGTTTTCCTTGTGGTGGTATGATGGGTTTTAGTTGCTCAGATATGAGTTCAGTTACGAGGACATAACCTTGTTTTTACGAGGGTAGAATGTAACAACCGTGTTTTCATCTGTGTTTGTGGATTTTATGTTGTGTTTAAGTATAGTGTATATTATAATATATGTTAGTTTTTGTGTTATATGGGGTTTTTGGGTTATATGGGTATAGGCGTTAACTTCGAGGACGAAGTTCATTTTTAAGGAGGGAAGACTGTAATACTACGCTTTTCTAGTCCTTGCGTACTCGGTCGAGTGGTTTGTACTCGACCGAGTAAGTGTCTTGTACGTTTTAAGCAGACTACTGCCTTGGGTGTACTCAGTCGAGTTTAGGGACACTCGGTCGAGTGGAACATACTCGGTCGAGTGTTCGGTTTGAAACGGATTAATTGCGCGGTTTTGATTAAAATGATTGGAGAAGTATTTAAAACATTTCGTCAGTTTCTGATTCATTTTATAAAAACATAAACGCTCTCTGAACTCTCTCTAATCATCTTCATCAATTCCTAAGCAAGAATTAAGCTATGTGGGTTCCGTATCTCTCGTTTCCGTACCAATCGTGTTAGTAAGTCTCTAGTCTTTAATCAGTTTATTGTTTCAGTTTGTACAAACCCTAATTTTGGAAAATTGGGGGGAATTAGTAATGGGTGTATATTAGATCGTTTAATGAAGGGTAGTTAGTAATTAGTATGTGAAAATTATTTGTAGGTGACGGTTTCATGGAGGATTCCTATTGCGATTGCTTATGGGTGCTTGGATTGCGAAAAGATAGGGATTCCCTACTCAATTGATTTTAGAATAATGTGTATTGAACGTGACGATCTTTGTGATTAGTTACGATTGGTTTAGTTCGATGTGATGGTATAGTAGTGGAGATTGGTGGTTGTTGTGGATTTGTGAGCCATTGCGAGAAATGGACTCACCCCCATTGTTCGCCTCTTACGGGTCTCGACGCAAGGGGGATGTGCACATAAAGGGACTTTGGTTCGCTCATGCGCTGAGCGAGGATTAGGTGGTACGGCTCCAGTCCCTACTGGCGGCAAGGATTACCTGCTGCGATAGGTAATCAGGGAGGGCTGCACACCTCGGAGTGTGGTGTGTAGTCAATTACTGGTTACTATGGAGTTTGGAGGTGGTGGTTGTGGTTACATTGGATGTTTATGTTTATGTTGTTATTTTATATTGTTGTATGGTTGACTGACCCCGTTTATGTTTTCAAAACTATGGTGATCCATTCAGGGATGGTGAGCAATTAGCTTAGTAGGTGATGATGGTTATTGCTGTTGATGTTGCTGCGGGGTTGGCAGGGTGGAGTCATCACCAGTTCTTTTTTAGCTTAGCTTCCGCATGACGTTGTTTTACCTTATATCACAGTTTTGGTTTTGGATTTGTGTTCTTTCTTTTGGAGAGTTGTAATTTTATAAGTTAAACTTTAAATTATGTTTCATTATGGTTTTTGTGATGCACACTATCTCGGGTAACCGATATGGTAGCATCCTCACATCTTTAAGTAGTCTTTGATAAGGGACCTTGGGTTGTGGGGGTGTTAAAATTGTCTCCATAATTACAGGGCAAAAACAACTGCTCCCAACTCTAAATCATGGGTAGGGTAATTCTCCTCATAAGGTTTCAACTATCTAGAAGCATAGGATATTACTCTTCCATTTTGCATAAGCACACATCCGAACCCACTCTTAGATGCATCAGTGTAAACCTCAAAATTTTCAGTCCCTTCAGGTAAAGATAGGATAAGAGCTATAGTCAGGCGCTCTTTTAAGGTTAGCAATACCTTCTCACAACTCTCATCCCAAATAAACTTATTCTCCTTCCTCATCATAATAATCAAGGGTTTAGCTATCTTAGAAAAGTCCTTCACAAACCTCCTATAATAACCAGCCAACCCTAGAAAACTCCTAATGTCACCCACATTCTTAGGTCTCTCCCAATTTGAAGCAACCTTAATCTTTGCTGGATCCACAGGTACTCCCTCCTAAGACACCACATGCCCCAAAAATGCTACCTTTTCCAACCAAAATTCAAACTTACTCAGCTTTGCATATAAATTATTCTCTCTCAAAGTCTATAATACAATCTTTATATACTTCTCATGCTCTTCTTTATCCTTAGAATACACTAGGATATCATCGATAAAAACAACTACAAACTGATCCAGATAGGGACTAAACACTCGGTTCATTAAGTCCATGAAGACTATCGGTGCATTAGTCAGCCCAAAGGCATAACAACAAATTCGTAGTGTCCGTATCTAGTCCTAAATGCAGTCTTAGGGATATCTTCATCCTTAACTCTAAACTGGTGGTATCCTGAACTCAAATCAATCTTGGAAAACACTCCTGCCCCACTCAACTGGTCAAATAAATCATCAATTCTTGGCAAAGGGTATCTATTCTTAATGGTTACATTATTCAACTCCCTGTAGTCTATACACAACCTAATAGTCCCATCATTTTTCTTTACAAATAAAACCGGTGCTCCCTAGGGTGATACACTAGGTCTGACATATCCCTTATCTAACAACTCCTCCAACTGCTTCTTTAATTCCTCCAAATCCTTAGGTCCCATCCTACAAGGTGCCTTTGAAATGTGTACTACTATAGGTTTCAAAACAATGCCAAAATCTATGTCCCTCTTAGGTGGTAATCCTGGAATATTATCTGGAAAAACATCCTCAAAATCTCTGAAGAGTCTATCAATCCGAGATACTCAAAGGGAGAGATTGATGATATAAATTTTCGCCTGCTTTTTAATATATCCATATAGATCGTGATTAGTTATTCACTTAAAGTTTATTGACTAAACCTTAGTAAATTATCGACTGCGAATGATAACACAAAAGAAAGAATGCAAGGACACAAGGAATTTTGAAGTGGTCCAGTTTCACAAGTCGAAACCTACGTCTACTATTCTCGATTAATAATTTTAGTACCTTCCTACGGATTACAAAATTATCAATCCTACTCGTACAACTAACTATAGTTGCAACTCACTTGAGTACGTTAATACTCGACTATCTTACGTAAATAAGAAAGTGTTTGAATGTTCATTCGATGTTCACACAATTGAATGTATAAGAAACAATTCGAATCACTATTATGTTATAATGATACTTAGAAATAATTGCAATAGTAAATAACACACGACTTTTGAAAATAAGAGATTTTGCAAACTAGATTTAAGAAAAAACACTTTGCACGATAAAAATTAAGCTCAAAAAGTCTGAAAAAAAATGATAAAATATGTCTTATAATTATAGTAGATGGCACAACCAAGATATCGAGATAAAATAAAATGGGAATCAAATATAATTCCATTATTTTATTTCGGCAATCTTAGAAAAGGATATAAAATAAATATGAAGAGATACAATATCTCTAACAAATATTTATTTGATATTCTTCCCTTAAAACCCTAGATATGATAGATATACAAAGGATGTATAATATAAAATCTTATCATATAATCTTTTACAAAGATATAAGATTGATTTAGATAATTAAAAGAATATAAAAATATCCTTAATGACAATTTAAATAACTTTCTTATTCTATTAAGATATCACACACATGAATGACGGCTCATATGCCCATCGGTTTTCGTGCGAAACCCTTGCAACTTCATTAAGTTAGGTAAATTAGGGTTTTGGATGTGAATAACTAGAAACTCTAATTAGCCACCAAGAAACAACTCATAAGTTATTTCATAAGTTAATTAATTTAATGGATATCCAACTATTCATAACCAAACTTAGGTCCATGCTTCAGTCTACTTAGAAACACAATTTCCAAAGACATATACTAAAGATACAATTTGAAAAACTATTTTTCAAAACATTTTAAGAAAGGAGTAAGTCGTGTGAGATTAACTATGTGCTTCTCAAAGTAATACTTGAAACACCTATAACTTTGAGTCTTGATGTATATAATGTTATAGCTGAAATAGCTATAATCCTACTTACCAAGATTACTTCTTTAATTACCATTACAAGACGATTACCTACTCTATCTAATCTTGCCGGAGATCTTCAATGTAAGATTCTTTAAATAAAAGTTGGATCTTAATTGAATACATGATCATGAGGTTTGCTTGAATTTACATTGATCCCAATTCTTTAATGCTAAAATGTAATAAATCCAATCTTTAAAGACTGAACTAACATTTATGAGCAACGTGTATATATAAATCATTGCACATACTTGTCATCATTAAAACATAAACATATATGATTATATGATCCAACAAATTCCCCCTTTTTGATGATGACAAGTCTCCTAGAATTGTGACTAAGTGTATAGTTCCCCCCATCAATATAATACCATCCTCTTATAGTAGTTTTTCAACGCAAGATCGTAACAAATATATTCGAAGTCGAAAGCATCTAAGAACCTTAAGAGACAATTGGTCTTGACTGCTAGTTTAAGACCCTCACTAGACTATTCTAATGAAATGATAAATTAAAAATTAATTTATAAAATAGGTCTTAAGACACATGCAAGCATGCATGCATGCAAAAAAAAAACTTCATAAAAGATGGTTTAAAACCATTAAGAAGAATTTCCTTACATTGCTATAAGGAATATTTTGGGCACAACTCAAGGACATCTTCCTTGATGATGTTCTTGAGCTATAATATGGAATGATCCTCCAAGATTTCAACTTAGAAGTCCCTCTTTGGAATTAGAGCTGATCAAGTATGAGTCGGCCCGCTAAAATAGCGGGCTTGGACAAGAAAAATAAAAAAATAAACGATAACGGACAAGAAAACTATGTCCTCTTGAATAAATGGACGGGCTTGGACTAAACAAAATTGCCCATGGACAGCCCGCTAGGCCCGCTATTAAAAGTAACCTTTCAAAAGTAACCAATTAGATACCACAAATGAGTACTTATGCCTTACGTATAAGTGGGCGATTGCCGGTATTTACACTTGTCGTATAAATATTCGTCGAGAATGGACATGCTAATGAGATTCTCGTATAAAGATAATACCTTTCTAGTATTTACACGGGAGTGAATGTAACCGCCAACAATGCCGCACAAAGACCACGGCAAAAATGAACTTTTGATGTTTGTAGAAGAACATTACCAAACTTGTGTTTTTTTTTCCAAAATCTAGTAAATTTATCTTTTGAAGATTAATATATTTTATTAAGGGTAAGCTTTTAAATACAATGTTAAGTTATAGTGGGATGTAGCGATAAAAAAGCTCGTGATTTAAAAGAAACATTAATTTCTGTATTTGATTTTTAGTCAGGCCCGCGGGCCCGCCTGCTCTCTTGAAGTGGGCGGGTACAGACAGTGGAAAATGGCCCGCTTAGCGGGCACGGGCTATAAAATAAGGCCCGCTGGACACTTTTTTAGCAGTTAGGCCCGACCCGTGTCCGGCCCAAGCCCGCTTTTGATCACCTCTATTTGGAATGCACCCCAGATATATCCAAAATCCTACAAATTTATTAACTAGATAATATTTGTAGAAAATTTGTATAATATATGTAATATTATTACACTAATAATATTATTGATGTATATTATAATTTGTGATTATTTTTGATGAGGTTTTATCAACAATTGATCAAAAGAGTGAAGAAGATGAAGTTTTTTTGCCTTTTCACTTTTAGATAGCCGACCAATAAGGGCTTATAAAGAGTAGTGGGTTTCAACCCAACTCGCAATCTTGACAACATGTGTAAAATAATGTCAACACTAATACAGTATATAGGTCCATTTCAATTTCCGACATTTGTCCCACAAATGCTTATAAGACTTATATTTTATTAATATATAATCAAATATTAATTTAATTATTTTAACACTTAAATAATATAAATTAACAAATAATATAAACTTAACTATTAAGTGACATTTTATCATTTTATCAATATAAAATGTGTCTTATAATAATAAATTAGTTAATTTTACAACGTCTTGTAAATATTATTAACTAATTACCTCCGCCTCACAACATACACACATATCGTAATAATTTAAATAATTAACTATTAATTACTAATTATTTATTAATCAATTTTCAAATAATTGAATAATAAATCTCTTTGGCCCTAGTTCAAAACTCGTCATCAAATTATAAATTCACTTGAGCTAATAAAAGACTATTTTATACAAAATACTAATTATATATCATATCTCATACAAATAATTAGCTTACTATTTGGGTGTCATCTTTTAGGTGTGACCGAAAGGGATCAGTTAATCACCGCCGTCTTACGACAGTAACGTCAAACTCTAGTCGGCCGAGTGTTACCGATTTACGTTGATCAACTGATAAACAAATTATATCCCTGATATTCCTTTTACGAAATTCATGATGTAGACGCATTATTGAGGAGGACACTACTCCAACAATCTCCCACTTGTCCGATACAAGTGTCCGCTTGATAGGTTTGTCGCACACCTAGCAAAGATAATTACCCTAGTTTTGGCAACAAATTAATGTAGTAAGGTAGGGGTCGAACCACAGAGAAACGGGTGTTGCTCTACGGAATGCTATGGATAGGTCTTTATCAAGATTAGGTTATATTTTTCGTTTTGGTGGTTGAAATGCAATGTAAAGAAAAATGTAAAGTAAATGAAATGATTAATTAACAAACATGATTAAAGGAGTCTAGAGGTGTCGGGTCACACATGCATAGAAAATACAACTCATGATAAACTAGAAATGCATAACAAAGATAAATGTCTAGGCCTATGGACAACCACCTCTCGATATTATTTTCGGCCTTAGATCGGGTTCTAACGAACTCTCGCTATGGTTAGATCGGTCTACTATAACATTTCTATTCTAATACAAATCCGTGCCTCTCGACTTACAGAATTTATTAACACATTTAACCAAAGATTGTGATCAATAACCTAAGAATAACAATTACAAAACAAACGTGTGTTGAAACATTTATGCAATATTATAACATTCTAATCTAACATGATAAATTAATAACTAATGTTGTAACACCCGTAAGTTTTATAAACGATTTTAAAAGTAATTTATTAATTTAATTAAAATTTATTAGGTTTAAATCATTTTTTTTGGGTAAAATATACATATTTAAGCCTAATATTTATAAATATAATGTTATGTTCCGTCTTTAGTGTATAGAAGCCGTCAGACGTGTTTTAAGCTAACTCCGACTCGTTTTGAGTTGTTTTGGGTCTAGACTTATTTAAGGACCCATATCCCACCATTTTCACTCAAAACCCTCACAAACCCTCCTTCTTCCTCTCATTTCTTAGCAAACTCTATTCATAAAAACACACCATTGTTGCTCCCTTCACCTTCAACCTTCAAACCTTCATAACTCCTCCGTTTCTCAACCAAATAAGTCGATTTTCGAGCCATTCTTCTCCTTTTCTCCTTCCTCATCTTTGTAAGTATGAAAGACGACATTTTTCCTTCCCCTTAGGCAAATTTCGAAACGCAAAACTTTATCTATGGGTGAATTCTTCAATTAATTCTTCTTATTTTGTGTTTAGGTGAAGACTTAGACGACCCAGAGGCGGATAGCTACGTGGTTGACGATTCATTGGACGAGTGAAGATATTATAAGGTAACGGTCATAGGTTACTCGACATTACACGTTAATTTTGTGATTAATTGCATTAAATGAGTATGTAACACCCCCATACTCCAAAGTGCCTTACCAAGGCCACCTTAGGTACGAGAATGCTAGCATCTCGGTTTCCCGAGGCAATGATAATCACAAGACAATAATGAAACAACTTAAGTAAAGTAATTAAACGATTACATTGTTCTCAAATGTCAAACCAAAACTGTTTAACCATCTATCTGAAATACAAGTCTCAACCAAACTACTAAAGACTAGACAACAACGCAGCGGAAGACTCTAATAAGGTGAATGCCCATCCATCCCACGTGCATCATAGCTATACCTGTTCAAATCTGCTCACCATCCCCGAATGGATCATCACAGTTACAACAAACAACACGGGGTCAGTTACTGTCATACAATCAAATCAATGAAACATAGCAACATTATACATTCTCCTTCACCACACCACCTCACTGACTACACACCCAAGGTGTGTAGCCCTGCTAGTGGAGGACCGCAGCCGTTCCCACCTAAGCCCCGCTCATCATATCGAGCGATAACCCAAGTTCCTTAATGTGCACAACCCCTCCCATGGCGGGTTCCACGGAGGACGAATCAAGGGCGTGAAGCCACTCCCGCAAGTGACTCCACTCAGCCGAGAACGCATCTCGCAGCATACTCCAACCTCCACCTCCATCATACCATCACATCATACCACACAGAACATATAAATATCATGCAAACACAATATTCATAATGCCACACGATAAACAGTAACTGAGTAGGGAAACCCTACATGGAAGCAATCACCGATCAGCAATTCAATCAATCAGAAATGATCCTCTACGAATCCACTTTCTAACAACCACAATAACCATATATCACAATCCATACT
>VHZZ01030708.1:2901-15292 GCA_009801015.1 Silene noctiflora
TCCTACACAATATATAGTTATCTATTACAATACAATACTAATACAACAATAATACTAACTAATCCTTCAATTAATCCCTAATTAATTAGGTCAAACCCTATTTAAATCCCTAACATAAACCCCCCCAATAAAATGACTTTACTACACTAATTAAAAGAGGAAAAATGCAAAGGAAGGACCAACTTACAAATCAAAAGATGAATGAATGAGGATTTGGTAGATATTCCTCACCACACATGCCAAAGAGAGGATAAGGTTTTAGGGAGATATTTTTGGGGATTTTGAAATGAAAGGATAAGGGTAGGTGAGTAGTAGTATTAGTGATAAGGAAGGAAGAATAAACAAAAGGGTTGGTCCACGAGGCTCAATAGTGCGAATACGAGTGACAGCGACAGGCACTCGGCCGAGTGCGACTCGGTCGAGTGAAACTTTCTCGGTCGAGTAAGCCCTGCTACTCGATCAAGTGAACAAGGCGGCAGCTAAAATCGTAGCATCAGCTCTACTTGGTCGAGTAGAGTCAACTGAGTAGCCTCTACTCGGTCGAGTGGGTGAAAAACTCGACCGAGTAGGACCTCATAAAATTCCAAGTATTACACCAAGCGTCACCGTGCCACCATTATAAGCTTCAAGTGAGAGGAATTGGCTTCTATCTCCCGTTATGTGACGAGAACATCCGCTATCTAAGTACCAATTGCATCCGCCTCTTACTAAGTCCTACACAAGAATTTAGACTTTGAGTTTGGGAACCCAAATAAATTTGGGTCCCTTCTTGTGATCAACTTGTTTCAAGATATCCTTTCTAATCCACATTTGCTTCACAATTTTAATGTTCTTGTTAATGTCATTGTGACTCTTTTTTCATGCATTAAAGACGTGATAGGTTTTACTACAATAGTTGCAAATGAGGTATTCGGAAGACCTACGTATTTCCTTTTTCGAAAATCAGTTTTGCTAGGATCCGACTTTTGGATGTAACAGGGTGACTGACTGTTCCATTTAAAACCCAAACCGTCAACTCTATCACATCTCTTGGACTGATTTGTGAGAAAATTTAAGACATTTTGACTTCTTTCCCAACCCTTAGACCCATTTCTCGCATCAACAAGTTCGTTGTTCAATTTCTCAATTTTGCAAGCAAGGGCTTTGTTTTCTTCTTTAGAGATTTTGAGTTCCTTTTTCATTACAACATGTTTTGATTGTAGCTCCATGATTATTTCAGATTTTTGTTCAACATTAAGTTTAAGACTTGAAATGCATTGATCTAAATGGACAATCTTGGATCAATAAGAGCTACATTCAGGGGACTCATTTTGAAATTTTAACACACCGTGTACTCTGTCGAGTAAGTAAGAATCAGAGTCTAACAGTGTTCTGCTCGTTGGGTACTCGACCGAGTTGAGCCAACTCGATCGAGTAGCTGCGAGTTACGGGTTTTACCCGGTTTGATTTAAAGTAAAAGGGGAGAAGTTATTTTATATTATTAATGCATATTCATATCAGTTTCTACTTTTTACCTTGCAAATTTTCACATCGTTCAACAAAACTAAATCTACTCTCCTTTTTTACTCTCAAATCAAGGCGTCCGTTCATCGTATTTTGGGGCTTTTGATATCATTGTGATCGTCGTGTCGAGGGTAAGACTTTTGTACCAATTATATGTTAATTATGTAATTTTGTTTAAACCCTAATTGGGTAGATTGGGGGGTTTTGGGAGTATTGATGATGGATAGATTGTAATTGTATGATTATGTGATTATAGGAGGTGATTTCGTAGAGGAACGCTTTTGATTCGCTGCTTGTGATTGTTGATCAGTGCTTCCGTCTTAGGTAGGGTTTTCCCTACTTAGTTATTGTATATGTGACTATGTGTATATGAGTATGATTGAGATATTGGTTAATTTACTGTGTTGGTATGATTATTATTATGGTTGTGTTTGATGTACGTGGTTTGCGAGGTGTGCCCTCGGCTGAGTGGAGTCCATTTGCGGGAATGGCTTCACGCCCTTGTTCGCCCCTTGTGGTTCCCGTCACAAGGGGGATGTGCACACTAAGGATCGTGGGTTTTACGCTCTATGATGTGAGCGGGGCTTAGGTGGTAAAGGTTGCGGTCCCTACTGGAAAGGCTACACACTTCGTGTGTAGTCGGATGTATGGTGTTGGTGATGTTGGAGGAGTGTGATGTGATATTATGATTGTTTTATTGTGTTATGCAGTAACTGACCCCGTTATGTGTTTGTATTTGTGATGATCCATTCGGGGGTGGTGAGCAGTTGATTGACAGGTATAGCTTGGACTATTCGCGGGTTGTTGGGGATGGAGTCATCACTGAGTTTCGTAGCTAGTTTCCGCTGTGTCTCATGATAGTTTAATTTCAATACATTTGGTATTTGGTTTAGTATTCAGTTTTGAGACGGTTGTACCTCACTTTGAGGAATTTTGGTTTGTAATTTGTATCACTTAAACTTTAATCGTTAAATGTCGTTTCCTAATGGTTTCTTTTGATCTACTGTACCTCGGGTAACCAAGATGGTAACACCTTTATATGCTAAGATGGTTTTGGTAAGGCACCTTGGTATATGAGGGTGTTATAGAAATTTAACAAAATTTTCATGAAGGACCATAATCTCCCTTTTGAAAGCACCTATGTCGACTTTGAGACACTCGTTTTTTTTGTCAAGTTTGTGATTAGTTCATTTGAGGTTTCCTCTTTTTTGTTACTGTCAGGTGAAACAGTATGACATATTGTTGGTTTAAGGTCCTCTACCTCATCAACTAGGTCATCTATATCTCCCTTTAACACGAATTGATGAGTTCATCATGCTCCTTAGTTATCATGGACATTTTCACAATTAGGTTTGTGTTTATGTTTTCAAGGTCGGAAGCATCATTGGAAGTTATCTTAAGACACTCTAGTTCTTTGGACAATTCTTTGGACAATTCTTTGTTCAATTTCTTGACTCTTTTAAACTCATCATGCATTTCAGAAGTAACAGTAACACTGTCTATTGCTTTAAGCCGTTTTTAAGATGAACATTTTCTTGTGCAATTTCATCTATTTTATCTTGCATGTGATATCTAATTTTTCAGTTTGAATACGACACTTATCAAACAATTTGTCAAGAAGTTTACACACCTTGTCTTTAGAGTATGTTCTAACCTTGGCTTTTAAGAGCTTTACCTCATTGTTGGAGTCGTCGAGATGAGCTATGAGACATCTAAGATGTTCAATTTTGAGAGATTTGTCTTTGTTGGTTAGGCACATATTTGCCTCTAATTACTCCTCAATGGGTTCATCGTCCTCAGAGTCGGACATCCCTCAAATAGCGGACATGCCCTTATGTTTGTATTATTTCTTAGCTTTATCACATTTGTCCTTTAATTTGATTTCCTCCCATTTTGGACATTCTTTGATTTGGTGAGTTTTATCACCACATTTGAAACATCCAATAGTGGAAGTAGTTCGTTTCTTAGGAAAGCGTTTTTTCGAGTAGTTATTATTGAATTTTCTATTTCTTTCCCATTTACCATCCCTACTACGTTCCTTGAGAACATATCAAATTCATCTTCCTCTTCGTCCTCCTCATCGCTTGGAGATGACGTTAAAGCAAGACTTTTTCCCTTTGACAGTTCAGTAGAATTTTTCTCGAGATTAAACTCGTGAGCGATTAGTGATCCTATTAGTTCATGAAAAGTCAGGATAAATGGATCTCGGGCTTCCTCAATAGCGGTGACCTTAGGTTGCCACTTGATGGTAAGGCTACTAAGAACTATTCGAACAATGTACTCGGGCTCGAAATTTCTTTCTAAACCTTTTAGTTCATTAATAATACAAGAAAAACGAGATGAAAAGCTATTTATGGATTCATCCTTTGACATACGAAACATCTCATATTGTTGCATGAGAAGGTTAATACGATGTTTTTTAATTTGGGATTTCCCTTCATAGGCAAGAATAAGGGAATCCCAAATTAGTTTAGTCGTAGGACATCCGGAGATTCGACTCACTTCTTTTTTACCAAGACATCGTTGAAGAATAGACATTGCTTTCAAGTTTTTCTCGGCCAATTTAAAATCATTTTCATTATAGTCCTTTTCGGCTTTGATCTTAGTGAAACCCGTCAAAATGTCGGTTTCCTCAATAACTAGAGGTCCCGTCTATAACTGTTTTCCAACATTGATTATCAATACTTTTGATATTGTCTTCCATTTTGAGCTTCCACCATCCAAAATTCTCACTGACAAAGACCGGGATCTTGGAGTGTTTTTCGGAATCCATATCCAAAGAATCAAACTCTAAGACGGTTAGCCTCGATCAAAAGCACAAGACTCTGATACCAATTGAAGAGTATGGATTCCTAGTACCTAAGAGGGGGAGGGGATGAATTAGGTACTATTTAAAAAAATTTCAACTTAATCTTTATTGATTAATGTAAGTTGAGTGTCAATGTTGAATGAAGCTAGATACACTAAGCAAACGAGGGATTAAGTAATGTATCTTGATGATTGATTTGCAGAATACAACAGTTGTTCAGACTGTTACTTAGTTCGTCTTAGTTGATGAAGTAGCTACTGTACGAAAGTAACAGTATTCAGTATTGTTGTAATAAAGCGAGAATAACACAATTAAATGAAAATTGCAGCGGAAATAAAATAGCGAGAGATCAACAAGGCGATTTTTGAATTGGTTCGGCCAACACTCTAAGGGCCTACGTCCAATCTTCTTTTTATTGCTTTAATTAAACGATCTACTCCGAGTACTTAAAACCCTTACAATAAAAAGGACCAACAACCTACTCCGGTTGCGACAAGAGTTCAAGGACTATTACGTCTAAGAACTCGAGTCTCTAACTTAGAATGTTTACAAGATCAAGTTTTCTCTACCTTATTCTAAGAAGAATTGAGGTGGACAACTTATAAGATCAAACGATTCTAGGTAAGAAGGTATAATACTTAAAGCAACGGTAGTGCAGACAGTTGTCACTTGAAGACGTAGAAAGATTTTGCAAACAACTGAAAAGCTTGAAACTCTTTCACATAATTTGCAAATTCAGATTAAATTCTCAGAAAAAGTCTTGACCAAATGAGGAGGAAGAGTGCTCCTTTTATAGAGAGGAAAACAAGGGTTTTGAAGGTCAAACCTTTTGGTACAAGACAAGTGTTTTTGACCTTCCAAAGTTTTCACTTAAAAGAGCAATTTTCCAGAAGGTAAAAGAAGAAAAGAAGTTTTTGCATCATCCTAAAAGTTTTTGAATTTCAATAATAAGACAAGTTAGCCAATCAAGTAAAGACACTTTGAAAGAATACTTTAGGAAAGAAACAAGTTTCACTTTCCAAATGTCATGATCAAAGTTTTTTGCCATTTAGAGAAATACATTTTAAAAGATGCTATTGACATATTTTTTTCTTCATAAAAAACCTTTCATTGTTTTCAAAGAATCCAGAAATGTAAACTTTCATAAAAGAAGTCAATATTTGAAATCTCAAGTATTTTGAAAACGAAACTTGTTATTTTTTCAAGTGACTCAGACTTGAGCAACAATCTTGCTTATTGTTGCACAGATAAGCAGACGGTTGCTTAGAACCATATTCTCTTACCCTTACATTAGTGACACAATTACAACACAAGTATTGGGCAGCTTTCATCAACAAGTCTTGACTTTGTACATTAATTCATGTTAAAGGAGGTGACATTAGTCCTGAAATGGTGCACTTAGAAACACAATTAAAATGGGCATGTCATCATCAACAACTACGTCGTAACACGATGTTTACAGCCCTATTATATACTCCGTATGATATATGAAGGTAATATGGTTGAAATAATTTGTAACGATTTTCAGGGATTAATTTGGAAAGAAAGCTACACAAAGCAACATCAATAGCAGGAACTCCAAGAATTTAAAAAAAGAGTTCGAATGAAGGTCGAAAGACTGTATTAGGTTGAAGAACGATTACAAATGGAAAGATTACAAAATGTAACCAAATTCTTATAGCTAAATGTTTACAGAGAATGTATAGAGATTTTAGTGAGAGAAATGTAAAATGAAATTATGAATGAATTGTACATAATGATATCAAGGTTATTTATAGTTCATAAGTGACTGCCGAATTGCCTAACTAACTCAACAACTACTACGGAGTAGTTAACAGCTGGATGGACAGTTGTCAATCTGACGTGGCAAGTTTGTTAAGAGCAAAGTTCGTTGCATATTTTAAGTTCCCAATTATATATGGCGGTGCATGTTTACAAGTGACCGGAAAGCATTAATAAACACAAAACATGGCAGTTGGTGCGACGCCTTTGCAATGGAGGTGAGGTGCTGAGTATCATGTTAGGTGATTTTAATGAAATCCTGAGCGAAAATGAAAAAGGAGGTTCTAGGGGAAGTGAACGACGAATGGATGAGTTTAAAACTGCCGTGATGACCGCGCTCTTTAAGATATAGGTTTACGGAGAAACGTATTTAGTTGGCAGTGTGAAAGAGAACCGAGGATGTCTATTACTTGTTAGGTAGCGCCTTGATCGAGCGTTAGTTGGTGAATACCGAACGGAATAACATGCACCCTTTGGCGGAGGTCCATCATTTCCCCATTTGTTACTCGGATCATGCGGCTATCATTTTAAAGAATGCTCAACCTCAACATAGCCGTGTAAAAGGACCTTTTAGATTTGAACCTTTCTGGCTGGAAGGAAGTGATTAAGGAAGCATGGGAAACGGAGAAAAAATTCGGAATTGTGGGCTAAATTGAAATTTGGGGATATAAAACGCCAAGGCCGACTAAAGGAAGAAGAGCCTATTACTGGCGGAGGATCTCCCCATCTGCTAACATGTTGCTACAATGCAGATCTATTACGGAGGAGTTCGGTTTGTTCATGCAGTCAAGTAGGGCCAAAATGGGTACCTGGCAAAGCCTTGCTTTGATATTTAGGAAGGCCTCTCGTGCTGCAGGAGTCCATGTAAACTCCCGTTTCTTCATTCATTCTGTAATAGGAGTTTACACTCGATGGTGTTAATTGCAATCCTCAAATTGATAAATATAACATTGTTTATGAATGTCTTTTCATTAACATTGGTACTCCAGCTTCATATTCACTGAAAGTTCACTAAGAAAAGACAAACTGAGCACCTCTCCACGGGATTTGCATCGGTTGGCTGCTGTAGCATAGAACCAGAAGCCTAACCAATTTAATAAGTCAATTTGCTTTATTACATCATGTTACAAAGTCAAATTGAACAACGAAATTCCAGCTCCACTAGAATAGATTAAGGTTATAAAGAACATAAACTAATCATAGGCTTCATATTCGTTTATATTAACAGGAATATGATCAGTTTGCGACTAGTCGACAGAGGGAGGACTGTCGAGTCTCGGTGAAGATCACCGCATATCAGCCTATAAGGACGAACGTGAAAGTGTCTCACTGAATTCATGTAATACGGAGAACACGGTTCACTGCTAAGTCCAAAGCATCCACATTCCTCCTCAACAATTTGCTGTCCCGCAGTTAAGGAATCCAGTAAAGGAATAAGATAAAGAAAAAAGAACGGAAAAAAAAAGTGCAAATGTATCAGGGAAAAAAGAAGAGGTATTAGTTAAATGTGATCAAGAAGGATACATCTGTGCTGCTAAACTGTCCATGTCTTTCATTTCCTCATTCAATCTGTATGATAAAGAAGCAAACGTGAGTAAGAAGACAGGTTACAAACTGCATTTAGTGCAATTTATTCACCCAAACCAGCACGAAATCTAAGTCACTTCTTTTTGCCTGCCAAGGGTCAGCTGTGCCACTATCGAGAGTTGAACGCGAAAATTTTGTGAAGAAGTAACATGTTCTTGGCCTAAAATAATGTGTCCAGTAGTCGTGTTGTGCCAGAACATCAGACACACGACATGCTGCTAAAAGTGTCAAAGTAACGGCTAAAAATATCATCTAAATCAGATAGTAAAATTATACAAGAAACGGCGTAGCTCGCCAAAGCGCTACTCAACGGCAACTGATGTATTCAGAACGAAAACTCTAAAACATCATGAAGCTGTTGTCAGGACTTAGGAGAGTCAGGACCATATCAACACAAAATGATCATGAAGGGCTGAAGAACACTTTTAAAAACACAAGGAATGCATGAAAGGTTATATTCAAAATTGACAAATCACATATAGCAGAATTCACAAGGCCACAAGGTGCCAAGCTAGAGTTTATAGAAGTGACCATCAAAATTTCTTGAAACATGAATCCCTGCGAGACTACTCTGCCTCATCCGTTCATCAAAATGAGAGATGTGGTAAGGAATTTAACAATGTTGAACTACAATTGGTTAATGTCTATGAGTTCAAACGACATCAAATTACCCAAGTGAGGCAAATTGGCTGGCTTAAGGGGGTAGGAAGCAGCCTTGTGGATATGTTAACAAAACAAAGAGGCCGTTTCTGGATGATTCACCAGATGATCCACGATGAAAAATGCATTGCGAATTGTAGCGAAGGACATCTATTGCATGGTAAAAAAAGAAGTGTAACTAGATTAGTATCTCATTTGACTTTATGCCACTACAATCCAAAACCAAATATTCCATAATGGAACTGAATTTAGCAAGTCCCAAAGAACGGTCACTATACAACTTACAAGATCAAAACGAGGCTTGTTACCTTGACTGAAAACTACTATGGCATCAGCGCCAGAAAATGCTGCTTCTCATCAAACCTAATCTCCTAGCTGATGGCGCAACTGCTAATATCATCTGTACATAATTTTTTCATTTCGTATGAGTTATGACCTTGTCCAATCATCTAACTTCATCAGTTCTCTCACATTTGTCTTGAACAGAGGATGGACGACAGCACAGGTAAATTGGGAGTATATGTGTAGCAGTCAGTCAGTAATCTGAATTACATCTTTTACCCAAACCAAAATAGGCTTCATATTTGAACTCTAGTGTCTTACCCAAATAACCTCAATTACATGAAAAGAAGAAAACTTCAATTGGGAAATCATGTTCACGTAAGAGGGAAGTGACTAAAGAGTTGCACCGTTCATGGCTTTATGCAACGAAATGGCTTTTAAAAACTGTAAATCTAATCCAAAAAAAAAAATTTACAGCTTAGAAAAAGTATGTACCGAAGACATGAATGTATAAAACGATTCCCTCTTGTTGCTGCATCAATAGCTGCAAAGTGAAAATCAGAACAAATTATAGCAACAATTGCTCAAAAAGGACAATTACAAATGGGTTCAAGCAAGCTTAATATACGATTATACGTAATGGGATTTCCCTTCATCAGCTCAAGCAAGACAAAGCAAAGACACGAATTTATTCGATATTTTACTTCAATACACATCACAAACTTAAAAATACCGCCACTCCAAACCGAAGTCATATATACAAACTTTCAACTTCTATCCTTGATAATGCTTCTTCTTATCAAATTAGCATTACATACAAGTAAAGCTATCAAATTATATGGCTAAACATGTAGTATGATGCTAAAAAGGGTATTTAACTATCAGAAATAAACACGATTGTATGAAGACTACGATTGAGTGTGTTGGAGAATGGAGAGCTAATCTTCACCGAAACATGTAATTTTTAGCATTGTACATATGCTTTAAATGTCCCAAAATCCAGGTTAACTTATAAAGGCTAAGAGTAAAGCCAAACATGCAGCAATATTACAAAAAAAAAGAGCCAAACTGGGGAAACAAAAATCAAACTATTAAGAGATTGGACCTATACTAGGGTCAGCTACCATTAGGGTTGGTCAAACTAGGGTTAAGGTTTCATTAAGTTGGAAGGTATTATAAATACCTCTCCCTCTATCAATGTAAAATAACAACATCAATAATACAATTCATTTCCCCTCTATAATCTTAACATGGTATCAGAGCAACGGGCAAAGCCCGCGTTGACMTTTTATCTAATAAATGCAGCCCTTCCAGAAGTCGGACGATGTTGCACGTATTAGCTCTAGAATTACTACGGTTATCCGAGTAGTAGGTACCATCAAACAAACTAGTTATAATGAGTCATTCGCAGTTTCACAGTCTGAATTAGTTCATACTTACACATGCATGGCTTAATATTTGAGACAAGCATGTGACTACTGGCAGGATCAACCAGGTAACTTCCGTCCAGGCCACAGTCCCTCTAAGAACCTAACCCTCTTTTCGTTTCATTTATTTGTTTTTTGTTTTTAAAATTCTCGGTAACGGGTTTTTCAATCGTAGATCAAATAAAAGATGAAAAGTTAATGATTGATAAGATAATAACCAGATTCTTGAAGCTTTCCAGCAGCATCACTRAAGCATTCCAAATGATCCACCGAAGTGTTGGTAACCTAACCCCATCAAATTCAATAGATTAAGAAAGCTAAGTATAATAAAAAGACAAAATTGAGAAGAGGTCCGTAATTAGATGGAATTAAGTAAACCTGAGAAAGTGCTAATCGAAGAGAAGCAAAAAGAGAAGTATAACTTTCAGCAATGGCAATGGAGTCTCTTTCAACCACTTGAAGGGCTTTAAAGATGTCTTCTTTGTTGAAATTCATTGATTCTTCCATGGCTTTGGCATCCATTACTCCAATTCGAAATTCAGTTTTTCCTTGTTAAATTTATGATGATTCAATTCTCAATGACAATGTGTGTAAATGAGCCCGAACTGGGTGGGTTAATCTGGGATACTTGTGTTTCAGTTCGGTTTAAAAACTGGTCTTACAAAACAGGAAGGTTTTCGGTTTTCCCAAACAAAAACAATAATTCAAAATGAAAATGCCATTATTAAACTGTATGGGTTATGCTCATTCATGGACATGATTTACTCAATCATGTACATAAATGACTATTATATCCTTGACATTTTTACACCCTCAATTTCCATTTTGTGCAAATTCTCTCAAATTACAGTCCTACTCCTTCCAAACCACCATCCTCCCCACCGGCGCCTCCCCTCCCTGCACCGGAGATACTACCGGACCACTTGCAACGAACCCTTTCACCGGATAAACCGCACACTACATTTGATAACGCACAATCTGGAATTTTTATTTCTGGAAATGCCTTAATTAATTAGGGTTCTTATTTTTGAAAATTCTGAATTTTAATCACTTAATTCAAACAAATTAAGTCGTATGTCCCTGCTACTTTGTTTATATTTTCGTTTGCAATAATTGTACTTGGGATACAAAATAAAGGGTATCAAAAATCTTGACAAACAATCGGTGAGAATAGTAATGCCGTTTATTTCGAAGAATAATGAGAGCAATGACTCAAGCAACATGTAGGAGGGCGACAAAATGCAACAAATGGGGATTATTTGGCTATAATTTTGTATAGAAATGCTAATGAGTTATATGCTCTATCAACATGAGTCCATAAATCGATTAATTTGCCCGATTTGATTGATTTTGTGAGGAAGAGAAATAGAGAGAATTTGTTAATTTTTTTGGGTGGAAGGGTAAGGTATGGAAAACAAATGACAAAAAGTCCGTGAAAGAGTAAAGTTTGTCCATGAAAAAGCAACTACGAACTGTATTTGGACCTAACAAACTTTACCCAATTTCACCCTACCCGGTTTTTCATAGTCAAAATTTTAAAGGTCCGTAATCTTGACATGTAATGTAACCGGATTGTCACAAATTTGAAATGACCTATTATTTTAGAGTTGGAATCCGAACCAACCCGTTCGACGGTTGAGTCAAAGATAAATCAATAATATTATTATTTTTTATATTATATTTAAAATAATAATAGAAAAATAATTATTTTCATGTACTAAATTAAAAAATTAATTTAAATGTCAATTTTGTACAACGCATAACTTTTATACTTGGTATCATTTAACTATAAAAAAATATTAGTAAAATAATTTTATTTTTATAAATGCTTTAATATAAGTACAATACGTGTAATTATATTATTAATATTAAATATGGTTTAGTTCTAAAAGGTATGATTGTCGGTTTAAAATTTGTAAAACAAAAGAAGTCAAAAACAAACTCGTATTCTAACCCCCTGTAATACTCGCCATATTGGGAGACTCGTTGACTGACCATAGGTACCTTTGACCATGTTAGACCCCTTGGGTAGGAATTACCTTGGGTGGGACCAGGGACTCGACCTAGCAAGGGACACTCGGCCGAGTGTGGTGTACTCGGTCAAGTATGTTGGTACTCGACCGAGTGCGTGAGTGGCAACGTAATGTAACGTCACGCGGAAATCTTAACCCGAAATCATTTTCATTTCATTTCTTTTTCGCAAAACCTAAAATCAGAACATACGAAATGTTTGGGGAAAAAGGAAGTATAAAATACGGTGGGTAAGTCTAGCAAACTAAGACTAGGTCCAAGGTACATTGTTCACTAGCCCACACGTCTTCCACCCCAGATAAGCTTCCAC
>VHZZ01030709.1:7178-21270 GCA_009801015.1 Silene noctiflora
GATAAGATAATAAATCAAGCTTAATTAACAAAACCAAAATGAACATAATAATTGAAAATAATCAAGGTTTATTAAAATTAAGCAAACACAGATAAGAGGTTAGTGATTAATAACATCTAATTAAGGATTTCAAAACAGATTGAAATAAACCTAATTTTTGCTAATTGGGCGATATCCAATTTAAAAGGAAAAAAAAAACTACAAAAATGAAATCGAAATCGAAAGACATACCTTACCCATTAATTAAGATGAGAAGATGAAGATCTTGAGAATGGCGAGTGATGATGGATGATGATGAAGATGATGATTTACAACAGTGAAAATGAAGGGTTAAAAGTAAAGAAACACAAATGAAATAAAAAAGAGGGTTTTTCGAAGGGTTAAAGGGATAGAGTAACCTGACCAACAGGTTGCCTTTCCATTGGTCTAATTTAAGAAAAATGAGTGGATAGATAAGATTTATATGGGATAAAACATAGGATGGGGTATTTTGAGAAGAAGAGGCATAATATGGATTAATGGCATGAAATAAGCTTATAAAAAATAATACTCTTATTATATTTTGTAAGAAACTAATGTCATCATTTTGGATTTATTTTTTGGCCAGTGTTATGATTTCAGGTTTACCATACTAGACGTTTGTGAGAAGTAATGATTAATATGGTTATAACTTGAAATGTTTCCTCTTTGTGCATTTGCAAGTTGATTCTTCAAACTTCTAGGGCGGAATCGATTATCGAGAGTCGAGACACGTTCATTTAGGCTGGCTTGGTTCGCTTGTATTCGCCTCTTAATTTCTCTCAACACTCAAGTAGCGTGAGTGCCTCTCACCCCTAGCTTCAGAAGCTTATGATTTAAAATGGAGTAATGGCTAAGTTTTGACTGAGTTGTCATGGTAGAAATTAGACCTGGCAAATCGGGTTAACGGGTCGGGTTCGGATCGAGCCAGTTCGGGTCTTTCATTGATTTCGGGTTAATTCGGGTCGCCTCGGGTCATTTCGGGTTTCGGGTTTGTTCGTCGGGTCAGTTTCGGGTAACCGGGTCGGGTTATTTTGGGTCGGGTCATTTTCGGGTCAATGAATAAGAGAGAAAAAGTTATTTCAAGTCTTTTCGGTTCAATTAGAGTTGTGTTTTGTCGGGTCATTTTCGGGTTGGGTGGTTTCAGAACCGGGTCATTTTCAGATCGGGTCATTTACGGGTCAAGAGCTCGGGTCATGTTCGGGTCGGGTCGGGTCTGTTCGGGTTTTCGGGTGATGTAGTTCGGGTCATTTCGGGTCTCGGGTCGGGTTACTTTTGCCAGGTCTAGTAGAAATGGACTACTAGTACCATTGCACGAAGGATGAGTTACGGAGTCTACGAATTATTGATGGATGAAAGAAGAAAAGTTAAAAACGAGTACAGGGGTCGACGATAATGAAGAGAGCTCATCCAGCAAAAGGAGTCAAGACCGGGGAAGAAGACAATAGTGACGAAAAAGGATGTAATGAAGATATTGGATGGTGTAAAAGTAGATTATATATCTAATGTACTACCACCAATTGTATAGTTTCTGAGCATCATAATAAAGTTTTTGAGTTTTATTTTAAAAATTATGAGTTTACTATAAAGTTTTTGGTTCATTCACTTAAACATTAGGCTCAAAAAATTACAATATAACTCAAAAACATTACATATAAACTTAGTTAAATTTGAGTTTTGACGAAAAAAAAATTGAAATCTAACTTATAAACTTTAATAAATTCAGAAAAAATACACATGCTCAAAAACAAATAAAGTTCGAGGTAATAAGCTCAGAAAAAAAATACACATGCTCAAAAACAAATCTTTTTCTCATATCCTTAACATACTTGGCACTCCCTCAATCGAAATCTTTTTTTAACATTATTTACCCCTTTCCTTTTGTCGTTCATTAGAGTTTATACCGTGTGGGACTTACTATAGGCCCTGACATAGGGAGTCTGAGACGATACATTTAGTTAACTTGTGAAAAAAATTAGAAAGTTAAAAAAAAAAAAAAAAAGCGTGTATCTGGAATATATATGGTCTGGGAACTTCTGCTCTCAGATACAACCATTTCACAAAACAATTACAGCATATTCAAACACAAGAATAGCATAGTGTCGAAACGCCTAAACTTCACAGCCAGCAGAAGACTACTGACTACCTAAAACCTTGCAGCAAACGGAAGCAAGTAGAAACAAAATTGAATATCCAAATTAAGCAGGTAAACAACAATTTACATAAGCTATACAGACGTGGCAATTTCATGTTCGTCATGAATCTATATCCGTGTATCTGGAAAGGCCAAAGTCTTGAGTTTTAGTCATCTTGAAGCCAGAGACCAAAAATTCAAAAGAAAAGAAGGTAAAGCAGCAAACCAAGTCATGAAGGCCATTCCTGTCGAAGTTTCAAATTGAAGGCAGTGGTTTTTTGCACAGCTATCAAGATCATTGCCAATGAGGACAGTGATCCCTGCAGAAGCACAGGCTGCCGCAAATATAAGCGTTGAGGTGATCTGCAATAGGGAGAAAAAAAAGTATATGCTGACACTTCTAACAACCTTGTAATCTAAGAAATAATTCAACAAAGATGAAAAAAAAAGAAAGAAGGAAAAATGATAGTTTTGTATTGCACCTAAAAACACAGGAACTGCAATTCATGGAAATTACCAACATGTTATCTTGTTTAGTTTACAGAAAACACAGGAATACGAAACTTACTGGAATTTAAAATTCTTTCAAAAAACCTAATCCCCCCTATAGGTAAGAAGTTTCATTTCCTATGCTCTACCAAACAAATTTTACCTATTCATGTGTAATGTAAGATCATGGGAAAATCTACTTCATAGAGTATAAATAAAAGCCAAAGTAGCTGACCTAGGTTATAATGTTTTTTTTTTGTCTAACGAAGCGCGCACTTAGTCGCACTACAATAGAGGGGAGGGGGAATCGAACCTGAGACCTCTTGTCCAGGATACCTCCGTCTTAACCACTAGACTAAGACATCTTCGGTATTTTAGGTTACAATGTTCTCGGCAAATCTAGCTGTATCACAAAACTATCCTCTGCTTGTGTCTGTTATAACACAGGATGATCTAACTGTTCCAATTGATTGATGTTCTCGCTCACCGAATAATGAACGCTAAACCACTATTATCTTGCATACCAGTGGGGGTAAAGTAATCATCATAATCTTGAAAAAGTTTCCAATAATGTAGTTATCAACTTATCATAAGTTTATCCTAGGTAACTCCATCTTGTGAATTGAGAACATCAAATTAAGAAATTGATGGATTGTGGTCTTGTATAAGTTCAAAACTGTAACCTTAGAACCAAAAAGAAGCCGAATGTACAGCAGATTGCAGCTTTTTTAACCTTAGCATAAGTTCTTAAATATGTTGCACCATCCATTACAAATACCTTTCATTCTCAAGAAAAATAGTTAAGATAAACAATAAAAAAAAAGGGGTATATGAGTAGTAGTGGGCCAATTATACAAAAGTGACCCGAAGTGTAAACCAAAAATGATGGAAAAGTGCAAGTGGGACCATTTACCCTTTAATTAAGGCAATAAGGCCGTTTTACAGCTTTGGTAGATCCATAAAGAAAATCGAAGCCATCTCTGAATCGAACAAACAAGGAAAAATGGAAAGTATTTGTGCATCGTAAGGGTTGCAAATAGCATGAATGATGTTCCTATTAAGGTATAAGAACTAGTGATGGGGCCTCAATCATCAGCTTAAACTTTTGGTTAGCTTTTAGTTGAGATGATTCCTCCAAAATTTCACAAGTGGAATTTCAACACATGGTATGGCAGAGCCCGTGTATTATCCACTTTTTAAGCCCAAAGGACATTCGAGTGTCGTGTCAGATAGATTACGTATCGAAGACAGGATACAACAGCCAAGTGAAATATCAGAGTAACATAGAGCCTCATCCATCACCCTAAGGTTTTGGTTGAGATGTTTCAAATGTCCTAATGACTAGCAGAAAACAAAGACACAATCTAGCCACTACTAATGTTCACCAACAAATCAAGGCCATTTGACACATTATGAACTTGCAGAAATAACGTTTCATCACTTACCCCATCACCAGCAGCAAACAAGCTGATAACTCGATAACTACGAAAGCTACGCTTTACCAGAATAGCATATAAATCAACCAATGCCAGTGAAAGGCTCCACATGATCTGCAGCCCAGCAGCAGCAACAAGGTACCTGGATCACCAATAGATTCCCCAAATTATGCAGAAGTTCGGAAGATTGGTATAAATGGTCACTCCGGTAAGCAAAATATGTCAAACACGTTGCAGAAAGAGGCAAACTCTTGAAGGTAACTGAAACAGAAGCATGTGCTTTAAAATTTAGGAATTCTTCCATTCATAAACTCCTCTTTTGGTGCAAATCACATTTGATTGAATCTTTGAATAATTCCTTGTTTGTTCTTTATACTTTGTCAAACATCATAGAACTTTAGGCACCCAAAAATTTGATAGATATGCAAATTTAATTTCATTTCACACACATGTTGCGAGAAGATTATTACAAACACTATAAACACTGTCCAACTAATTTCACTCAAAGAATTACAAAATTTGTGACGCATAATATGAAAAAAAAATCTTGAATATTCCTCAAGTATGCATAATGCAGAGAGCAAAAGTCTGTCCATTTGACAAACAGAAAAATCAATATGGCCATTTATTTTGAAGGGGATGTATATATTCTATGATAAACTCATTTCAATTAAGTAACTTTCAATCGCCTTATCCACCAAAATCAGCCGCTTCTGCATAAGCATAACATCTACTTCGAAGTTCTGACATAGATATACTAGAAGATTTCAACTCTTAGTTTGTACCTGTGTTACCTTGACTCTCTGACAAGTGTCACGCGTCGGACACACCATTTCTATTTTTTTGCGACACCTGGACACGGTAAAAAACAGTACCTTGACCAATATTATCGACACTGAAATGCCTTGAAAAATAATTAACTTTACATTTTTTTACGCATTACAGTTGTGATTGAAATTACTCCTACTATCAAATGCTCCTTATAAGATTATGAGGAGATAAAAGACAAATAAAACACTAGTGGATTTTTGAGGAGTCAAACAACAATACAAAAGTCAGGCCCCACAAACTACGAGACTTTAGAGGATAAACTAATAAAAGAGAAAGTAGAAAAGTAGAAAACGTGACAAGCAGTAAACCACCAACAGTCAAATACCCGTCAGAAGTCTAAAAACTCTAGGCTATTGGATTTTTGCCTTCAAAAAAAATAAGATGCTAGTGTGAGGTCACCGGAGAGCCACCGGAGACGCAAGGGTAAGATCCACCAGCAGCACACAACACATCGTTTTGCCCGTCAGTATGTCGGACAATTGCAAGTTTCTCACTCTTCTGTCGTCTGAAGCGTCCTGTCAGACTCTGACGAGTCTAGAGTCGTGTAGTGTCAACACATGTCGGAGTAACACTGGTTCATACTAAAGAAAATTATCAAGCTAATGGCTTCATGTATGCGTAGGAAGTCCTAGGTCTAGTTCAACCAAAACATCTAAGGACGAAAAGAACTCTGTTCCAGGGTCATTCTGGAAGACCACTATCTATAGAGTAGTATATGAGTTTAGATACACGTCTTCAAACCAAAATATATAAAAATATAAAAAGTTGGGAGTTTTAAAGTGAAATGAAGAGAGATTGAAGATACAAGGCTTGAATCCTCAAGAATCCTACTACCTTTTGATTGTAAGTTATGTAAGTTTTGTTTTAGCGAAGATTAAGAAAGAAAATAAAATATTGAAAAAGGGAGCATGTGAACGATATTTAAAGGAGAGGGGAAAATATTATTTAGAAGCTTATAGTCCCCACTCCTCTGCGAGCCATTAAACACTCTCCTCACTATCAGTCAACCAGCAGACCTGGTACATTTCCTCCCCCTTCATCCATCAACACCACTCACTGTGCAGTTACGACGATGAAGGCCAGGAGGGAGGATTTGTGGCGAGTATGTGGATTGCTCAGAGGAGTGGGGAGGAGTGCGGTTGCGCAATGAAACACATGGAGGAGAGGAAAGGCTAGCACTAGAAAGGTGGGACTGGGGAAGGAGTTGCACGTAGAAAGATTGGTGTCAGACTGTCAAGAATCTAGCTGCATACTGCAATAGGTTGGTGGCAGTAGCCGGTGAAGTCATGGAGAAAAAGACAATGGTGGTAGTTGGTGAAGACATGGAGGAAGCGACTAATGGCGGCGGAAGCGGTCGATGGTGGGCAACTACTGAAGGTCGTGGTGCCAACCATGTCTATGGCTGATGAAGGGTGTTGGAATGGTTAAGAAAGAGTGAAGAAATAGGAAACAAAGTTGTGGCTGGATGTGACGAGCGTTTTTGGGATGGAGGAAAGAGAGTAAAGAGGGAGGGAGTGTTAGAGATATATGTATTTTGGCCTTTTCAGTGGGTTTTTCTAATATGTTAATTAGTCAGTTTAGTTATTGTTTTATTCAGAATGTAGGTTAGGTTTTTAGTTTTGTGACAGTATTTGTAAATTGATTAAACATAACTGCAATAATTCAATAATTAGAACATGTAAAAGGTTGTCAAATAAGGAAACATAGAACAAATGATAATTTAGCTAAAAAGGAAATAAGAAACACATTGAAAACACAGGCAGTACTCTTTTACTTAGTCTTTTTTTTTTAATTAAATTAACGATAGACAAAGGGAACTTGAATGCAAACTTCACAAAGACGCTGGAATCCCATCGTATAAACGAAACTGGGATACCCTCAAAAGCAGTCGAAGCATTAGACCACGAAAAGCAACACAAACAGCGTGCCCTAATAAGATTTTCTAGTACACGAAACTGGGATACCGTTAAAAGCAGTCGAAGTGTTTGATATTCCTAGTACCATCGTGAAGTAAAAGCTTCCTTCAAAGTTACTTAGATTTTCAAATGTCCTATCATAACCATAACCAGCAACCAAAAAATGAGTCATCCTAACCTTTGCTTCATATAGAAATCTCTTCCTCTACTTTTGTCATGGAACTATGGAGGTCTTTCTATCTTTGGGTACGAGCACTTGTGAAGTTTCTGATTAATAACCATGAGTATGACATTCTAGACCCATATAGTTGAATGTCAAGTCATGTCCACCAGGTGTGAAGAGTCAACATAACATAAGTCCTGCATTTTGAAGCCGCATTGGACTGTCCGCTGCAGTTGTGGTGCAACAACCAAGACCGAGATGGAGATCATGTTTAAAACTGAGATTTAATATCATGGCACCAACCACAAAATTCACACACCCCATCAATCAAGTAGTGTTTTGCAGAGGAAAGTACGACTGAGATGTGGTAAGGAATATATGATATTGACAAGTGAGAGTTTATAGCCTTTTTGGATACCCATATTTGATGCTCAAATATGAATTTGGCCCAAATACCGTGTTTGGCAAGCTAATAAAACTTGGATTTGGCCAAATCTTTCAGGATTTATAATAAATTTTGCCTAGTACAAACCAAATAACACCTTCTACCCAGTCATTTAGAAATCCAAATCATCCAAAACTCATCCTCCCCTCACACTTTCTCTCACCTTGCCCTTACTTTCACTGTAGAATATCATTCTAGACTCTCATCTTTAATAAAATACTAAATTATTATTATCTCTCACCTTCGTAATTGAGATGAATAATCAAATTTCTTGTTATGATATTAATGAAGACTTCAAAAAAACAAATTTGAAGCTTTCCATGAATAATTAAGGTAGGGTATTTACAACTTGATGTGAAAATCATTGTTGAACTTTGAAAGATTGTTCCTAAACATCAAAATTTGTGCGATGATATACGGGGTAATATTTTGGGTTCTCAAAAGGAAGAAGTTAAGGATGATTTGTTTCGTTCTTTTTTTTTCTCCTTGATTTTTTAATTATAAGGTTAAGATTTTTTGGAATGCTAAATTTAGAATACTTAGTTTTGCCAAACCAAAAATTTGTATTTGAGACTCCACAATTCAAATTCTGCAATCAATATAATGATCTACAAATCAAATATTGGTATCCAAACACCACCTTAGGAAGTATAATAAGGTAAGGGATTAAGTAATCAAAAGAGGAGAGAGAAATATGCTATTGGGGAGGGCGTATTCACATTTTGTTTAATAAATAATTATTCAGTGGTCTTGGCCTCAAACACGAATCCTAATTGTAACCAAAAATGTTAACAAGGACTTTAACCACTTTGTCGGTACTTCTTTACAGTACGTTACAACTTGGGTTACAGGATTCTCTCTAAGCCTTAGAAAATCACATATTAGTATAAGTGTATTCTATAATGGTGTTTAATCCAAATTACATATGTTTGACACTATTGAAACGTTCGCAAATCAGGTGTCTGTAGAGGTATCGAATTAGGCAACCATGTCATAACTCATCTAACAAGTAAGAACATTTTAAAGATCGATCATTTGAGAATTTCAAAGGAAACATATATGTAGAACCGATGGAGAATGCTTGAAAACTAGACCAAACCCACAGTTTGTCATCTACAAAACCATTCTGTTAGAGCTGCATGGATAGTTGGACAAATAAACTACTATCAGCAAGAAATTCATCCTCCACATCTACATATTTAGCTGCTTATAAAATTTGTTAGTTGACCATTAGCCCTTCGAGTCCAAACTATTTGATGAAATTTTAGAAGTATAACAATAATTTTTCCCTGTAGTGCTCTTTGATTTCATCAGGCCACATAAGAAAGTAAGAGAGAAGGCCCAATTATTTTGGAGCCTGAACCTACATGTTAATGTTTTATGGTTTCCAATAGTATACATCCTTGCTAAAAACTTTTTTCCTGATGCGAACTCAACAGAATGATGGTGCATCAACATAAGAAACACTCATACAGACCAGCCTCCAAGTACAAATGATACAAACTCAACAACTTCAACACAGGACTTTTACCATTCCAAGACCTGTGAGATCCCTCGACCATCCATGTTCTGTCTCATAGTCGTAGTTTAGATGATCTCATGGATTCGTCGAAGCTAAAATATATAAGCACTTAGCATACCATGGTTCTATACAAAAGATTAACTGCATCCCCTAACATTTATATCAAGTTAAAGACTATGAATTCGTCTTTTGACAACCTCATTCTCCAGAGTCCAGAGGATATAGATTCTTTACCAATCATTCGAGGTATTCGACAACAATCACTACGACGTTCTTCTAGCTTGTCCTTCGGCAAAATGGTTTGTACTTTCGAGTAGCCAAAGGATATAGAATTTCAACATCAGATCATAGAACATTTCCACCAGTCCTCCCTCCTTCCCAACTGAGTCCAAAGTAATCTTGCTCCTTCTGACATAATCTAAATGACCCAAGTGCACTCGAAAAACCTCAGCTCCTTTCTTCCTCTAACCAAAACAGCCTTATTAACAAATGTAACTCAACATGTCACTATCACATGTAGATATAGACCACCAGTTCTTCCACACAACACTAAATTCGAGTATCATCCCCAACGATCCAATGACATAAAGATCACCGGTCACTCGAAACAAATCATATTCAAGTAGCTCAATTAAGCCTACAAGCTGGTCCGATTCCCTGATACCCACGAAAAATCCCCATCTACCCATTACTGATATAAGCTAAAACATCAGTACCCACAAAAAATTTCAACATACTCATTACATAAAATCATCTAAAAACAACTACCAATCATTAATAAGCGCTAAGAAACCTGAAGAATGATAAATTTAACAGCAAAATTGATTAAAAAAAAAAGAAAAAAGAAAAAAAAAACATACCGAAAAGCAGTAACAGATGGGAAATCGGAGGTGGTAGCCATAATAAGGAGAGCAGCAATAGCAAAAAAAGACTGGAAAAGGCGCAAAACAAGGCCACCAGGAGTACCAGGCATGCCTTGGAAGTCCTTCATACGAAGCCGAGGCGGAGCAACACCGTCTACACCGCCGTTATCGATGGATAGAGGCGGCGCTTCGACCGGGTGAACCGCCGGACGGCTCATCATGAACAGATTCAGAGGTTGCTGATTGATTATACTCAGAATTTTGGGTTACTTTGATACCTCTTCTTGCTTACCCATCACTCTTTGAGTTGTGGTTTACTATGTTGCGGAATAATGTTGATGGTTCAAAGCAACCCACCAAAAAGGGTCTAACTTAGTCCATCATTTGACCACAACCTTTCGAATATCCATTTTTACTTTTATTTTTACTTTTAGAATTCAGTCTTTCACAAAAATTACTCAAAAAATAAATTTTGTCAAGCGGTGCATATTAATTTATTATATAGAATTGAGGGCTATTGTTTAAAAAAAAAGTATTGGGGGTAATTTATAGGGCTGACACGATATTGGCTAAAATATGTATGCCTTTGAAAATATGTTTAAAAAAAACTACACGTCTAGCTGGTGTATTTACAACATTTCTATTACTTGTGCCCAACCATAATTAACTTATTAGCAGAGGCGGATCTTCCATACCTCTCCTCGCCCTCCCACCCAACTTCCAACCCAGCCTCGAATATTGTGTGATCTATGAGTAAATTTCACAATTAGCATTAAAGTGGTCCATCTTGTAAAAGTCCAATGAAACGCAATAAGTTAACAAAACAAAACAACATTAATGTTGTAGCATACCTGCCCCAGCCACCAACCCCTTATCTACTTAGGGTTTTCGAGGTTTATTTTTGCAGTACAATTTTTTCTCATTACAATATTTTTTGCACCAAACTTTCCATTTCTCAACCATTGACTAAAAAACATCATTCTTATGTTCAATCCTTAAACTGCTTCAAATTCTTCAATTATGATTGGTTATTCCACCAGAGCAGGTATCTAATTCATTAATCTATTATTTCTAATCAAATTGAGTTTTTTTTTTTTTTTTTTTTTTTTTTTTTTTTTTTTAATTAGGGTTTTGTTTGTGTTGAAACAAGCACAGCACATTAAGGTACCCTAGAGGTCGTAACTACGCTCCTTCACTTTGTGATCTACCCTTAATTGCAACGGTTCGAGTCACGGTCGTAGATACGTAATCTATAAATAGCGCTAATCTACTTATATAATTTAGCGCTCAAGGATGAATGAGATAATTCACAAATTTAAACACGGGAATCTTCAAAGATACTTATATATCAAGAAAAACCGATAACACAACATCAACTAAAATCTTCACAAAAGTACTTGTGGATGCTAAATTACAAACTAAGGGATAGATGGCTGATTATCTCCATGACTGGATAGGCTCGCCATGCTAAATCTAATGTTAATGCTAATCTAATCTAAGATCTAAAGATAGAGTAAGTTGTAGTAGTTGTTGTTTGAGTTGTGTGTCTTTTACTCGAGAAAATGCCTCTTTTAAATAAGCTTCTTCACCAGCTCCTTGTAACTACTCCTTAGTGAGGAGCAGTTAAATAACCGCTTGTGTCATCTAGAATATGCTCCTGAGTGCTTGAAGACCTCCCCTACTCTAGTGTTCTCTTCTTGAGCAATCATTCCTCTTATGGATGGATTACTTCATATAGGCCCAAATACCTACTCCTTAAGTAACAGGACCACATACCCTTAAAATAATCAATTAAGTATCCTAACTAAATTGAGCACCAACAAATACCCCCCATCCCCCAGCGTTCAAAGGTTGTTTGATACATAACCTTTAGACGCTAGATTATCTTTCCAGGCTAAGTGCTTTGCTGACTTAAACTTGTTGTGCCAAAAAAATCCCAACTTTCAATGTGAACCCCCGGATTTCTATGAAAAGGTAAACGTAAACTTTGCAGCGGAAAAAGGGAGATTTTACTATATAAACCAAAACGTTGAGTTTAATAAAGGTTTTTGTAATACCCCATATTTTAAGGCTTGGTCAATGGTTAGTCAACGGTAATTTTGTGAAACGTATTTTATAAATTAAAAGTTATTTTATAAACTATATAGTTGTGAGACGGTATAATAATAATAATAATTAATAATACGTAAATAATAGTAATAATAATAATAATATATTATAATAAGAAGTTTCCTAGTTCTTTTCTAATTGACCTACCCTACTACTATATAAGCATGCCTAGACCTCTCACAAGACCTATTTTCACAACAACTCACATAGAGAGAGAGAGAGAGGGGGGGGGGGACAAGGGTTTTCACATCTTAATTATTTGCCTCATGTAAGATCTCATAAAACCGTCTTATAACTAGTTCGTCTTTCAATCTTTATTTATAATTGGTCGTTGACCACACCGTCACCTTAGCCTTAGTTGTGACCTAGCCTAGTCTTGGTCGTGACCATCGTGCTGTCGTTGACCGGCGTTGACCACCAAAGGATAGGTGTTTGTTAGGGTTGTTGCGGTTGTTGTGTCTTGTGTAAAACACGTGTTTGTGTCGTGTTTGGGGAAAGTGATGACCGGAGTTAGGGTTGTCATCGGTGCAGGGCTGGAGTTGACCACCAGGGTGTCCAAAGGTGGTGTCTTGTACGGTGTTCGCCGGAGTTGCGCAAAAGAGGAACAGGTGGTGGTTGTCGATGGGTTGTGTAGTTGGACCATCGTGTGTGTGTGTGACCTGGACCGTCGTGAGAGGGCGAGGCTACTAGTGGGACCACCGTGGGTTAGGGGAGACCACGGTAGTGGGCGCTGGAGGTTGTTGTGGTGTTGTTAAGAGTAGTTGTGGGGCGTGTTGTGTAGGGTTTTAGGGCGTGCGTTTTGGCGGCCGTTTGGTGGCGTGAAGGGTGGTGGCTGCAGTGGCTGTTGACGGTGGACGTTAGAGGGATCAAGCTGGCGGTGAGAGAGTGGGGTGGCTGTCGGTGCATGGTGGTTTAATGGGAGTATCTTCGGGTGTTGTTGGACACCGAGCGAACCGTGTATGGTGTTGGTGTTTGGGTTGGTTTTTGAGTCGGGTTTTGATTATATTATTTTACGTATTTATTCGTTATTGGTTTATTTAATTTATTATTAAGTGATTAGGATAATTAGTTGTAACAACCCGGATTATAAAACAAAAGGGAAAACGTATAATAAAGAATAATCAGAGTATAACAATGATAAAAGGGTCAAGGTGGCGGAAACACCTAACCAATCCGGTTCGCTACTAAACAAAACCAAACTAATACATTATTAAAGGGTTCTCAAAACATGAAAACAAACTCCTAAGCAATTATTTCATCTCGCCTCTTGATGCATCCTAAGCAAGCATCAACAAAACAGCGACGAGCATTCAATCTGAGAATGAGGGTCGACAATCAGTCGGGAGTAACTAGATGCTCTCCCAGACATGTTTACAATAATTGAATATAACCAACAATCAATAATAATCGAAATACAAAACCAGTACACATGCAAGACCATCTATACACATGAAAACCAAAACAGCTTACAATGACTTTATCGACCTTTGACGGATGCAACCATGCAAACCTAGACCATATGAAACCACTAGACTATGAACACTTACAGAAGGCACAAAGCTAGCATCAAAGCATAGCGAATATGGTGACACACGATCCACAGCAACAGAAGGCACAAAGCTATCATCAAAGTATAGCGAATAGAGTGAACGCCTGTTAGAGCGTATAACCACTGCCTCTAACTTGCCAGAGCGTATAACCACTGCCTCTAGCTGACGGAGCGTATAACCACTGCCTCCATGGTACTATGTATAACGTATAACCACTGCCTATATGTCTAAGACCTGGCCAGACTCTCGGTGCAACAACCGTACACCGAACGACACTCGGGGAACAAAGCTTATAACCACTGCCTCTACTACCCCCCCGACCATAGACCATACACCAATCCCTGAAGGGTAGCGTTTGTTCATTACGATAGTATATAACCGATACTATCGTCATCTATTCAAATTAGCACACAACAAATGCACAGTATAACTGACTGTACTAACATGCGTGAACAACATCACGACTCAACTCGTAAGATAGTATAACCGACTATCCTACTTATCATATGAACAAGAGTAAAAAACGACATATGTAAACACAGTATTATACAACCAATGAACACAACACAACATATGAAAGAAGTGCTAACAACCAAGGTTATAGTAACCTTGGGTC
>VHZZ01030720.1:0-23106 GCA_009801015.1 Silene noctiflora
CCTTAACTTAGATAAGAACATTACTCACCGGCATCGAATGAGTTTCACCTGTTAACAGCCTTCGTATACGTGTCTGATGTAGACAT
The DNA here is from genome assembly GCA_009801015.1 of Silene noctiflora. Taxonomy (NCBI): domain Eukaryota; kingdom Viridiplantae; phylum Streptophyta; class Magnoliopsida; order Caryophyllales; family Caryophyllaceae; genus Silene; species Silene noctiflora. Next base: position 87 of record VHZZ01030720.1, read on the forward strand.
TTCAAAGGGATATGCGTCTAGGGTAGCAAGAAAGCGGAGTTCTCAAGAAAAGAATCCTATTTACGGTATTTAACCAAGGAAGCGCCTTCGAAGCTAGTTGATAAATTGATTAACTTACATAAAGATCTACTGACAACGTTTTAACTGTATAGGATTAAGATGCTCTTCTTAATATATAATAGGTCCGAGGTATCGCGCATAAGTCAGGATAAAAGCTTTCCGAAAAAGAGAGACTTACTGGAGCATACGCCGCCTATGGGAGATGGATCCCCTAATGATGCTGAACCTTCTGCCTCTGACGTAGCAAATTTGTAGCTGTCCATGAAGCAGTCTATGCAGCAGTCCCTAGGGAATAAGCTGTATGTGGGAACATGCGTGTAGATGATAACAGGCTTTGTTTAGCCATTAATATTCTTATGCAAGTTCATTCGACAGATACCTTGTCAACAAGAAAAAACTGGATTCTAAGAAAAAAGATGCATGCAATTCGGAAACGTAAAAAGGAAGATATTTTCGTTGACTCAGTTGAATGCGAACAAAGGGTCTCTTTCCTAGCAGCAGCATACTCGCCAGAAGCCCGCTATATAGATCTATTACACGATTCCTCTTGTTCGGTACACATCTACAGCATTGGCGGGCGTTCCTCCCATAGAAACAATTGTTGTAAAGAATCAAACCTAAAAGTTAGCATAAATAAAGGGTTTGCGAGATTCCAGTGTTTACCCCTATAAGAAGAGCTTGAACTAAGGAAGCTACTAAGCAAGGTGTACTACTCTAGCGCCCAATTAACAATTATAAAGGACACCTGGTCTACCAACTACATGCAAAAATATAAATCAAGTAATGTCGTAAGAGAAGTAGTGCACGTCTAAGCACCTTGTTAGAAGCCCTTTCCCGTTGGCGCATGATGTTTATACTACTACTGCAAATTTGGTGTCTAAGGCTCCATTCCATTTAGAATGAACGAATATTAAGTATTACCCTTTCAAACAGTCTTTAAGAATTTTTTCTGGTCTTTCCTCAACTAGTGTAGTGGGAATGAACTCTTGAGTTTCCCATTATACATTATAAACCTGTAACCGCAGTTCTTTCTTGAGATGTAATCTTTATGTGTCATATTGTTCTCTTCTAGTCTCTTCATTCCACGGAGTACGCTTTTCTACTTTTTTTGAGAAAGCATAGTAGATCCAGGGGTTGACTTCTTTCTCTGACTGTAATGGCGTACCATCTGTACCGAGAATTTCCTGTCTTGAGTTAGTAGCTTCTTAGATAGAAGAAATGGATTCACACTTCGGAGAACTTCGCTACTATGATTCTAAGATCTTCGTGAAAGTGAAATCAATAGCATTCTTTAGGAATAGCCCCAGTCTGTATTTTATCTCTAATACTAATATAAATAAAGCTTATCTTACTTTCAAGCCGGGTGCATCTCCAACAGGCCTCGTCTACAGATAGAACTCCCTCTTACCTTATTTATAAGCTTTATAATTACTTATTATAATATAAAGCTTCTTGTTTACCGCTGCTTACAGATTAAGAAGAATGGAACTACCCCAAAGACGTTTCCAGTTACTACGACTCAATCCTTTGTTGCATTTGATTTCAGGGAGCGTGGCATGCGTATAATAGCATTCTCTTAAGAAATTAAACTTAACAAGGAGAACAACTACTTACCTTGATGATTGGTAAATGAAAAAAGTTTTCTTTGATAGATAAAGATAGAAAGAAAATTCCATATTGGATTGTTCACTTGAAATTGGATTGTTCACTTGAACATGTAGGCGAGACAGTTAGCCTGGTGTGAGTTTATAGGAGAATAACTCTATTACATACATTACTATACAATTTTTTTAGACTTCCTGCCCGGAAACTGGGCTACTAGCGCTTTGCTTGGAATTAGTCGTCTTATCCGGATCACATAAAGTAATTCGCCGGAAGAATTTCATCTGAAATACAGTTCGAGAGAAAAGAGTATATAGAGATAGACTCTCGTTGGTGCTTTCCCACTTGGACTCGGAACAGCAGCAGGGGTTTAGCATAGATAGGCGCCCATGGCTTGAGCTTAGTGTTCTGCTCCAACTCTTCTCTTCCTTGCTATAGAAATTCTTAATTAGTCTTCAGAAGCAGTACTAGCTTATGCGATGAAACATCTGTATTCGTAATTATATTATATATGCTATTTATTCATATTGTAGTCATTATGCCCCAAAGAAGTACAAGAGTCTATATACTATAATTATAATAATCAGAGGATCTCTCCCTACTACTCGCTCCAGAGATTCCACTCGTTCCAGAAATCGCTTGCTAATTAAAAGGCCTGGTTAGAGCCCAATACATAAAATAAGTCAACTAGGAAGCTGGTAAATTACTTAGCTAAATAGGATATAGCTTCAGTGGGTCTTTACCGTAGATAATAGAATGTGGCACAAACTCCTTAGTCTCCACCAAAAAGAAAGGATCTCTTTCACTACTACTTCCTATAAGAGTATAGTATGAGACGCACAATAAACCCAGACTGGCATACATAGGAAAATTGCCCTGAAAGAGCTGGTTATTTGTATAGAAGGGTTTGTATAGAGCTAGTCATAAAAAGGGCCCACATATACTATATGAGATTCGACTGACTTATCTTAGGCATTACGTACAATTAGTTCTTTCCTCGAACTTCGGACTCGTAACTAAATAGCTTTGCTTTGGCCTTATAATAAGTAAGATTGTCCATTAGAAAGCTGGCCTCTCACGTCTGTTTGGGCCTATAAATACCCGGATATCACCTTACTTTACTTTCTTACAGAATATTGCATTATTCTTTTATCCTATAAAGGTATTTGTCTGCTTCAAGAACTTTATCGCATCGTTAACTACGTCAACACTAAACATCATAAGCTATCACGAAAGTATAGTATTCTGTGCAATTGCAAGGGACTGCTGCCGCTACTACTTCATATTGCCTCCCGTCTTCGACTGTTTAGGTATTATACCGGAACGACTTCTTCTGTTCTAATTCTTCTTCGGCCGGCACATGGTTCTATGTTTACTAAATATCTTTCTAAGAATTGTACGGAACCCTTTATCGGGATTATGTGGTATATTCTTATACTATTGTAATACCTTTTTCGCATTCGGATACTATAGGGGAGATGTATACATATGAGGTGGACTCTTGGGCGAGAACCCGCTTTCCCAGACTATGTATGCTTGACAAGATTTCCGGGATAAAAGAAGGGCGCTCCTTGCTACCACTACTACTTCGACAGGAGCAGCTCCGGTAACGGCAACATAAACAGATACAAGGGCTCTTTCTACCATCTTACTCTAACATCTACTTACCATGGTTCACTTTTCCTATAGTCGAGGCATACTATCCATCTCGGGAGGCTGGTTCATACAAAAGAAAAGAGAGGGCCCTTGCGGCTGGGGCTTAGTGTATAGCTACTTTTGTCTAACTCATGTTCACGTGGATATTTCACTTTCTAAGCTAAGACAGTTAAGGAAACCTTCTCGTATACGCAAACCCCAACTGACGTTGTTTCTGTATCTCATTATGCCGGATCTTCTATGTCTTCAGGAAACATATTTGTTCATACTATACCTATATCTGTAGCAAGTAGGTTCTCTACAAAAGCGGATTACCAATAAAGGAGCTCTTTAGGTCCCAGAAGCCACTTATGAGTGGAAAGACTTTAGACACTTGTTAAAGAAGCTTCTTATGTATTAGAAAAGGCTGTTGACACAGGATCCCTTTAGTCTGGAAGAACTCGAGCGCTAGCGAGAGGGGTGAAATGGCTCGACTAGAAAGAGAGGGAGAGGGGTTTGAAAGAAAAAAACTTCAAACGAAAAGTGAGTTTATTAGTGAAAAAGGCCTAGTGTCACTTTTTTTTTCGCGCCCTTTAACTATACGAAAAAGGCCTATGAGTACGTTTCTTGGTTCAAGCCTGCTCTACTTGCTTTCTTCCTTGGGCATGCTCCCGCTTGTGCAAACAAAGAAATTAAAGCCACGTGAGAACCATGCCGCGTCGAAAGTTAAACTTGGATGTAATTTCTTGAAAAGCTGTATCTTTCTTATATGCTTTGTTTGATTTTTTATGGGATCCGGGATATAATGGTAATCTACGGCATGAAACAAGTTCCTACCAATGCGCCCATTTCGTCGTCAGATCGAGTAATTAATTTCATATCGGAATGCAATGAGTGGCTCGATTCGTGGTCATTCCCTTTTGAGAGACGTGTCAATTTATGGAAAGCTCGGTTGAAAGTGGATTTTGTTTTTGGTAAGTAAGCGCTAGCTTGCGCTCCTTCCTGTGTTGTCTTTGTGTTCTTTCTCCGCCTGCTCCTCGGTTATCACTCAAGGGTGCGAATTAGCAAAACATAGAAGACTTTTAATGGTTATGCTATGGTATGACCTGTATTCTCGAGGGACTGCCAGTGATCGTGTAGAGAAAGCCGCCAAAGAATTCCTTGTTTTTTGTATACGTATATAAGATATTAACTATAATTTAGATATTCGTTTGTTCCGCTCAGCTGTTTTGTCTTTTTGTTTCTTTCGCCGTTGTTTCACGAGCCTTAATCTTTCATACTGCTGCTTGAAGCTTTATATTGAGCTATATAAATGCTATCGCTGAAATAGCTTGCCATATAGGGGCATATGCCCGGTTCACCTCTTTCTTTCATACCCATACGTTGCGAATGGTAATCCCTATGGTTAACGAGCGAAAGGTATGCAGCGAGTTAGGCGTTACGAAAGAAATTGAGGGACCTGGCTCTTCCTCTCGCTAACGCTCTAGTCAGTAAACCTTTTTTGTCTGTAAACCTAAGAACTCAAGAAAATAGGTCTTTTTACGGCATTAACACATGCTCATGGGCAAAGATTAACAAATATATAATCAGTAGGGCCGAGAATGCCACACAAGACTACTAGAGGATGCTACGAGTTGGATGTTGCATGTCCGCGGTTGAATAAATTCTTTTCCCAAGTGTAGGAAAAAGGGCTTCAAAAGAATATGCCTTATTAGTTGCTTACTATATGCTAGTATTGAATATCTAAAGAAGATTACTCTATCAATATAAAGATGCTTCCCTGCCCTCGCTTCCACAAGAGAGAAAGCATAAAAAGTTGCCGCCTTGGACACAGAAACTTCTTAGACAGTCTTAGCAGGTGTAGCCAATACATACAGAGATGGGGATAAGCCGTAGACATGGGAATGATGAGAAATTGCTCTTAGGAATAAGCTTCTCTTATACAAAGTATTTTCTAGCGAGCTTATAATCTAATGTAAAGTTTTCTTAAATCCAATCCTAGTAGCCCACCTATAGAACTTCTTCTAGCTAACTCATAAAATAAGCCTAACAAGACTAACTACTTAACTGAGTATTACGTCTTTTTCTTATTATACGTAATTAAAAATGCACGGTAGGTTTACAGAGAATACCCTACAAGCTCGGTTATAAAAGCATTATATAGCACGCAAGTATCAACTGTTGCTTCATCTGCCTTTCCTGTTAGAACTCTTATAGGAAGCGGAAGTCTTGTCTACTGGGGTGATATAGAAGAATCAAAAAAAATTCCAACCTCATCTAGAACTCTGGTACTTCTACTATTCTTTTCTTTCTTCGTTTTCGCCTTAATTAAATATAGGGGCAGCTTTTTTGGAACTGCAGCTTCCTACGGCCTTGGTTACTCTTGTGTTTATCTAAACTTTATCCGGCGGAACTGCTGCCTCTTGTTTATGTCCTTCTTCTGAACAATGTGTTAGAGATAGGACGGCGGATGTTTAAGTTCCTACTCGAGATGGGATACCAGGACGGCTCACAAGGTATGGTTCTTTCCCTATCCCCTTTCTGGTTTCTTTATTATAAACTTTCCCATCAACTCGCTTGCCTTTACTAAAATTTTAAAAAAGATACCTACTATCCCCCGATCCGTGACCCGCCTTCTCACGGCTTGATCGCGAATCACCACCAGCTGATCAAAAGCAAAGGCCTCTGCTTCCCCTTCTGTTTTGAACTCTTTGAAAAGCGAAGCCATTGCTCTACCATACCGGGCACTCCAACCGTTGAGTTCTAGCAAAGAGGAGCAGACTACGACTGATATCAGAATGGTAAAAATAGGATAATCCAGCCTAACAGAAGGGCCCTTTGGAGTCGAGTAAGCTTCCGCTATATTACGAGTAACTTTCTCCTGCCTAGCCCGCTCCGCCTTAAAAAACAAGAGACTGGCCAGCGCATCAAAACCACGAATGGAACGGATGCCCACATTGTTTGGCCTCTGTTAGAACTCTTTGAGGAAAGCATGAGCCCTTTTCAAATTAGGTTCAGAAAGTAGTGATGGCATCAATAGATCACGGCGAACACGCAAATGAATCCTCCTTCTTAACTTTAGAAGGCCCTAAGAAAACGTATATTCACTTTACTTTAAAGGCTTGGCTTTGCTTGCAAGTAGTTTAGAACGCTACAAAGCAAGTTGCCCCTTCTCGTTCCTCCCTCGAAAGAGATTTTTTAACTGGCTTTGTCATCAGAGCTTCTAATTACCCCTTAGGATAGTAAATAAGGTCTCTAAAGATAGGCTCCTGGTAATTAGTACCTTGGAAGAATAGGGGAATACGGGCCCTAGTCCTCTCCATTATATAAACTAGGCCAAATCTGAGTTAGCTCTAACTTTCATGGAAATGGAGCCTTACCCTACCCTAGGGAAGGGTCTCCAAGACATACTTATAGGCTCTCTTTCTGGGGGTCCCTTGCCAAACTATAGCAATCGACCCAACCGCGAGCAAGCATAAGATCCTTTAACTGGACTGGCTTTGATGCAGAATTAGACCTCTATTCATGGGCCAGGGTATGATCTCATCCTATACCTATCTATATGATCAATCCTATCGCGTACCGGTGGGGTATCCGGGGACCGTGCTGTGGCTCTATCTGCGAAAGAGGTACAATTCGCATCAGCGTAATCCCTCCGCAAGTGATGCAGGGAATCCTCTGTTACTACAGGTAAAGAAAGTGGTAAAAGAAAGGTGGAATCTATTCTATCTTGAGCACAATCACTCGTCGACCCGAGTAACCAAACTTACTTGCTAGTTTTTTTAAGGGCATAGAAAAGGTAAGGGCAGAGCCCACCCCCATAAGGTATTAAAAATTAGAAATATTGCTTGTTACCCTTTCGGTTAAAAGATTTATAAACTAGCAGTTCCTCTTCTTTCTTCAGGTAAAATACCCCCATTCCTCTCGCTATCGCTCAAGTTCCATAAAAGGCCTTTCCTAAATATGACCAGTGCATTCTGAGGATACTTCGTCTCTACCTGTCTTTGAGCAAGTAGAAGACATACTTAATTTAACTAGAGTAAGGTACCCCATACACGAAGTCGGACATCTCCTTTTACCGAAATAAAGGATCCATACAGGGAATTAGAAACCCATTTTAAAAATAGGTTATGTTCGTACTCTTTTATGACCTATCGCGCAAAGGGCTTCTAGCCTTAAAACAAACGCATACAAAGCAAGAAATATGTCTGTCAAAGCGGATGATGCATAAGTAGAAGTAATTTATGGTGAAGCTTGCTATTCTAATTATGAGCTTCTTAGTTTATAATATATATAAAAGAAGAAGATGCTCCAAAGGAGCTCGATTACTAAGTAAGGAGAGAATCCAAAGGCTATTCATAAGGGCTCGGATGCTAGTAAGAGTAAAACCAGCACCGGGGGTCTCGGGAAGAGCTCACATATTAAGTCATAAGGAGAAGAGGATGCAGAAAGATCTTTTCCATTGTCCAATGAAAATGAAGCTTCTTCCGAAGTGGCTTCTGTAGTAAGTAAAGGTCCCCGATTAGACAAAGAAAGAAGGATATAGTATAGATTATTATTCTATATGTGGTACCGTGTTTCCACAAGCATGAGCTACTTACTTTCGATGAACAAGATCGACTGGCACTTACAGACCTAGGCCGGCTCCTGTTACATCCTTTACTTATGTCTCAACTGCTTTTTTCTTTTACATGCTAACCTGCCGCTTGCTTTTCTGCCTTTGAGGTGGGGAGTATTTGTTCTTTCCGCGTAAAAGGCGCTTCCTTGTCTGGAAAGGAGGAAGGCAACTACTCAACCTTTTGCAGGTGGCTTCCCTTTTCTTCAATTACCTCATCAATCATAGTATGAAATACCCAGAAACGTATAAGACCGGCTTCGCCTTGACTAAAATAAATGCGGCCTTCATCCTCTCCTTCTTAGTGGAGCTCCTAAAAGGCCTTTCGGCCACTAATATGCCTATCCATAGTAAACTCTACAACCTCGGCATATGAGCTCTCTGTTATACCCTGCAGCAACTAGTATGTCTCATTATTCCACAAATTTAAGGAAGAATAGCGAGAAATGCCGGGAATAGGTTCTTTGGTCTGTAGTCGGTATTGGAAAAACCAGATCTGCTAAAGCAGCTTCTGGATCAGCGTCTTTTCCCCCCTCGACTATATCTTCCGGTATCGCGATAGCTTGAAGGTAGTTTCGTGATTGCTTGTCCAAGGAATGTCCAAGTCAAAATGAGGATTCCCGGCTATCTTATTACTTATATGCGAGTCTGTTTTACTTTTAAATATGCATACTCTACTCTCGCTTCCTCTCTATATAGGTTGAGTCAGTTTCACTCATTTTCCTACTTGTTCTAATGTTAACGCGAATTAGAAATAGCCTTGCGTACACTCGTTCGTTTCGGATTCTCTGCTCCTTCGAAAAGAGGCCAAAGCAGATGCAAATCATATCCATACCGTAAAAAAAAAGATTAGAAAGAAAAGAAGTAGGAGGTCCCACCCGTGCTAGAAAGGGTGAAATAGGCCCAAGCCCCAAACCAAATTAAAGACTTGACGAAAGCTTTTTTTCAAAAGATTTTCTTAGACCAAAACCTCAGTTGAGAATCTTGGCGTATGTGAGCCTACCTTCAATGTGATCCTATCCTATTGTGCAACTAACAACGACTCTCTTACCGGCTGACTGTGTGAACAGAAGGCGGTTTTCTTTGTGCTATTTGAACCTGTGAATGTGAAAAGGGGTATGAATACCACATAAAATTAAAAATCAAAACTTTCTTCAACTACCGGCTCACTAAAGACTTCCGTTTGCTCCGTAAAAGCCATATTGCAGATTTGAGGACGTCGCTCCATGTGCTCGAGACGGAGACAAAGAGACGTATCGGTCAAAGCCAGCCTCTTCTTTAACCTTTAACAAGGGCGCATTCGGTGGTCAAGTATGATCCTAGTTCAGTAGATATATAATAAAATTGTAAGATTGTCCTAGATTAATAAGCCACGAGTAGTCACTTTCATCCCAGTTCTCCAAATATAGGAAATTTCCTACCAGGATTTGGTAAAGTGTTCATATCATTTATGACTTCACATTCTGGACTAGTGCCTTAATATATAATATATGATATATGATGATACTCTGGCCTCAACTTTTTCTTGCTGAGCAAGAGTTTAGACTGAATCAGCAAATGATCCAACCTCATCATCATCTGGGAATCTTTCATCTTTGTCTGGTGAAGGCTCTTTTTCACTTGTGCTATTTTGCTTGCTCAGAAATGCGTCAACTTAGTTAGCAAATACCTCTTCGAATTTAACTGGAGCTTACTACGCCAACTGCGCCAAAGCTTGAGCGTCTTTCCTAAGATAGAGGATCTTCCGTATAACGTGCCCCAATTCCCTCACCCTTGTTTTTTTGGCTTTTGATCTCATTTGCCTTCATAATAAAAATGTGCAAGAAAGATTGCCACTGCTGGCTCGCCACTTTAAGGAAAAGAATAGGAGCAGACACTGCACTTACTGCGGCTTGACCACAAGTCAGTCAGCCAAGAAAAGGGAATCAAGACGGAAGTGCATTCTACAGATTTAGTAAAGTCAATAAATTTACTTCGTTTTAATTCGTTCCTTTATTCGCGGCTAAAGCGGAAAATTCATTAAAGACACTCAAGGGTGTGTGCACTTCTGTAGACCTTCCTAGAGTTTCTCTTAGACAAAAGGAGGATCTTTCCCCCTGACGCGAGAGTAGGTGACATAGGTTGGGTCGAAACAAAGTAGACGAAAGAAAGCCGCCTATCTTTCTTTTTCCAATTGAACGTGGTACTACTACTGTTATTGTTCGAATGTGCGGGATCTCGTTTTGAAAAGGGAAGCAGCGATTGCTGGCGCTGGGGCTTAGGCTTTTCAAGTACTCGCGTAAGCCCCGGTCGGGGAATTTGACTGCTTGGTCACAAATCTAAAAATCTTATCACAACTGCAAACGGACCCTTTTAGAAGCCCCGGGTAAAAAAAATTCCTGGTACCTAACAGTAATGAAATTGCATAATATCATAAATAGAATTACTAATGGCTCAGGTATTTAGAGGGTATCGCGTATTGGCTTTCTACCTGAGATATAGGTAAGGAGACGGGGGTCTCAGCCTTAGGATTGATTCCCACAATATCTTCAGGTAAAGTCGGCTGGGGCACTTTTCTGGCCGATCTATCTATCCGCTCACATACCCGTCCCACCCGGGCGGAGGAAAAGCCATCCCTGTGCCCATCCTCTGAGAGGAGAGTGGTTCGCTTGCTTAGTGTAGAAAACAAAAAGGGCAAAGGCCCATCATTATATATTTTACGAAAAGACTCGTTAGCTCAGCTCGCTGCACACCTTCGCTCGTGCCATGACAAAGCAGCGTTTGAAACCGGTTTTGGGCCGATCAGAAAGCTTTTCTCGCTATAACCCCAATAAAAAAAGAAGGGATGAGCCGTAGAGTGTAGCCTCTGGCTAGCCCGATGAACTCAGATCGAAAGCCCTGACTATATACGACACATGTGAATACACATTCTAATACGAAATGCAGTTTGCCTTTTCCATCAACCGCTGTTCTTTCTAAGGACGACTTTTCAAAACGACATGCCAAACGCTCCTCTCTTTCGCCCTGTTGTCCACCAAGACACTCCTCCATTTATCTCTCATCCTACGTTTTTAGGGCCCTTTGGGGACTCGAGCGCTAGTGAGAGGGTTCATATTCGTACAAACCAAATCAAGAGGAAGAAGCGCTGGTGGCTTTGGGACGCACCTCAGAGTCACATACCACGATCAAAAGAAGGCGCTTATTAGTAAAAAGGTAAAAATGAGATGCTAGTCCAACTAGGGGCAAGCCCCACCCTTGCAAACCTATCATCCGGGCCAGGATTTGTGCCAAGGCCGATAGAATTTCAAGAAATCAATAAAGAAACAGGGGACAATAGCTTGGAAGACACATACAAGGAAATTAACAACAGAGAGGGTAATACAGCGGGACAACCTCTTCCTGATGGTCGAAAAATAAATAACCTAAAGATAAGCTACGCGGAAAGATTATAAAGAGAGTTCGAGCTCATCAGCTAAGCCAAGACAGGTAAAACCTGCAACTTTATGAATAAAGCATGATATTCATAACAGTAAAGTCCCATGAAAGAAAAAGATGTGTTTTAATTTCCAACCCAACTAGGACCTTTGGATTATTCTTGTCAAATTGAAAGATTCTGCTGACCACAAGCTACGTTTAGGTAGGCCCTGATGGTGCAGAAGAATGGCACGCTTGTTTATAACTTAATTGTGAATTTGAGGCACAAAAAGCTTCGTAGCAGCTGTTTCTACGAAAGTTGACGCTAAACAAGCCATCACATTCACATTCTACTTTGATAAAACGAGATTTTAGTACGATTTTGGTTACGATGTAAGGCATTGATTGAGACATGCCGCTCCTTGTTCATGAGCTAGTCCTGTATGCATGTGCATGCGAGGCGTATTCATCAAGTAGTTAAAGAGGGCTTACTTTGGAAGACCCACCCCCAAGAGCCCAGGGTCGTACCAAAAGTTTTAAAGATTAAAAAGATATACTTGTGAAATTAGGAAGTAGTAGGCCCAATTCATTGAACACTTGAGCAAGGGAATACAAAGAATCAAACTCAACCCATTACTATTACTATACTATTGGACTATGTTCTACAAATCCGGGGAATAAGCTGTCTGTAAGTTTTGATAGTCCCAAACGGGATGACCATTAGAAAAAGGATATCGAATCCTACTACTTTATATAGATTTATTTTAGGCGGGAACGTCAGTGAGGTACGAAGTGGCTTAAGGGGAGGCTGATTATAGCGAAGATCCAAGAAGCCGATACAATCGAGGATGCAGCCGAGGAGGATCCTCCGGTCGAGGGTAGAAAAGCTGTCGAAGCCAAAGAAGAAGCTGAAACAGGGAACTAGATCCAATCACAAGTCAATCTTTCTTTTAGAACCACCCGCAAAAGCTCCAATTTCCCCAATTGCGGCGACTGCCTTTAGTTTGTAGAATATCTTTGCTTCGCAACATCTAACCCCTTCCTTGACTCTCCCATCTGCTCATTTGGTGGCTGCCCTATTACAAAAATGTTTGCTTCCTATCTATATATCTATAGCCGGGCTTGAACTTTGAGTCTGAGAAAATTCCCGAACAAACAAAAAGCACCCTTCGCTTTGAGAAATGCCATTTACGGCGTTGGGATGGGTTTTCCTCCTGCTAGTGCACCTATTCTATGGTTCTATGGAACGGGTGAAAGGATTTTGCTGGAGCGAGGGGAGAGGGAGTAAAACATATGTAAGGATCTTAATTAAAAATGTGAAATTGCTATCGTCTTTAAAAGAAGACTGGAAGATCCTTCATATAAGTATAAGTCAGAAGACACGAAGGGATAGGCCCTTTCTTGTTAGCGAGAAGAAGATCTGTTGCGAGTGGATTGACGCTTACACCATTTTAAGTTTGACTCGGGGAATGGAAAAGGCCTATCTTGGCCTATATTAAAAAAAGGCTTTCATAATCTTAGTCGATATCTATTGTAAAAGAGCTTACCTAAAATTGCCGGACTCATAAGACTCAGGTTTGATCTGAGGCTATTTATACTTTAATCGTGTTTCGTTCCTTGAGCTTGGGCATTCTTTGGCCCTTGATGAAGAGGATCTCTCGACTCATTTCATTCCGAGATCTCTAGCATACGAGCTCGCATTAGAAGAATTAAAGCGCTACAATCCTATCTTGAAACTTGGAAACGATACAACGGTCTCTCACTATACCAATTCAATCCGTGATTTCAGGTAAAAAGCAAGCATCACGAAGAATGATTACCACTGTTGTTCGGCAAATGCAGCTTACCGGTTATATCTAATTCAGCGCCTAGATCCTATGAGTTCCCGGCAATAGCAACAATAGGGGCTCCTAGCCCTAAATCTGATGGAATCTTTCCTAATGCGTTCGGTTTCTTTGACTCCTGACTAATATGATCTTAAGACTATTGGACTTATGGTTAAAAGTGAAACTTAATTATGGGATAGATAGAATATGAGGAGTGCCCCGGAAAGAAAGAATCAATATAAGTGGCGTATAGCTTAAAATTTTATATTAATTATTAAATTGGATTAAAGACTTTATTTACTCCGTAAAAGGCTTTAAAGTGTGGACGCCCTGGCACCTTCGGCTTATAGTAGCCTAAAAATTGAGGTAATATTGGTGGAATCCCTTCTTTAGATCGTCAGCATACTCGCCGACATGCTCGCCCCCAAAATAACAAGGACCTTATCTTCCGATCGGTATCATCGTATGATATTGACATCAATCATCAATATTGGTAAACAGCAGCCCTTGGTCCTGCCCTGTCTCAGAAGAGAGGGGCCTAGCATGTTCCATAAAGCCTAACTTTTTCCGCGGCGTTCAGACTTGAAGAAGAGCATCCCTACGCTTCACACATTCCTCCTGCTACCAAAGCTTCCCTGCAAACGTACTCAGATTACCTTTAAGCCTAACAAAAACTGTGGAGAACCCACTCTCAGGGATGATACCAACTAAGGATACCAAAACAAAGTTTTTACTATATCTAATGCTTCATCTTCATCTACAATTACAGCGAATTATGCCTGTCTTCCAGTCTACGCTTTAGGCGCTTAGACATCAGAATAAGAACTTTCAGCATTAAACCCTTGAATTCACATTTGGCACATAAACTCACCCTTCCCTATACCAAAATATGCAAGTTGACAAAAAGAACAGTATCCATAACGTAAGGATTTGCTTAATTGGTTCTTCTAGTCAGTTGCTTTATGCGAATGCTTACCACAGATCCAAAAACAGGGCAAAAATCTACCAAGAGGAAAATAAGGATACCGTTTCTGGTCCACATTTTCGTCTGCAGAGTCTTATTTTTATTCCAATCGGATGTTGGCAAGCAAGGTGAAGAAAAGGCTGATGGCCCCCAGAAGATCACACGGCCTCTTTTACCTCTTTGTCATAGGCGGCATACATCCCTGTTACCTATTCTAGTTTATCTTATTATAAGTGACTAAATCAAAGGGCTCGTTCACTAGAAGCTTCAATAGGAGAAGAAGACTGGTCTGTCCTATCATACTATTATTTCGCCTTGACTCTTCTTTCTTTTCAACCTTTCTTCTGGCCCAGAGTTTTATAAAACAAGCCAGCTGGTTGATGGAGCAAGTTGCCCAGTTAATGAGACAAATAAAAATTTTTATCTTATAGTTATGTTCTACTAATACTACTATGTTTTAAAGGTTAAAGACGAGAGATCAATAACAACTTAAAAAGAAGTCCTTTTTGGCACTAAAAGATGTATCCACGGGGAAGGATCCTAGGAGTTTAATGACGAAGCCTTCTCTAGAGTTTAAAAAGCAAATGCTATTGGGTTTGTTATAGAGTGGTCTGTCTAGATACTAATAGAATCAGGTAAAGCGGCTTTCCGGAACAAGCGAAGTCCTTTGATTAGATACGGGATAAGTAGGTCAGAGTGAGTTTTTACAGATGAGACGGATGAGATCCTTTCGTCTACATCCGCATACGTCCTAACTTTATTCTTGCATCTACTTATATGCTATGCGCTATGTCGCTATTCTTGTATTTTACTACTCTGTGTCTGCTGCTACTACTAAAGTATAGTCTAACTGGAGTAAACAACTAGAAAAAGGCCTCACCTAATAAGGAAGGTTTCTATAGGTCGGGATTCTTATTGTAAGAAATGTGTGATCCATGCTAAATTCTTTGGTAATTCTTCTCCTTTCTTGTCTATGATTTACTAATTGATTTACGAATTGATTCTTGTCCGGTGACAGTCAATCCACAAAGATTTTATATCAGTACTCGCTTTCGCTCAAGTACAAGTAGTTGCTGTTTTCATTAATAAGAATAGTTAAGGATTTCCATTAAGTCTTAAAGTACTAACTAAGATAAGATTCTGTTTGTGACGCTAGTTAATTAAAATGGTATAGCCTCTCGGGCCCTCCCTCGTTGACACTTTCTTTGTTTGGGTCATTGTTGTATATATTGTCTTGTAATTTTCATTATTGTTTGCGTGCCTGGTTTGTATTTAATAGGCAGAGATCGCCCGGCCATCTTTGCCCCCGGGGTAATAGGAGTATCCTAGTAGCGCAACTTTGCTATCTTGTATTTTAACAAATGAAAGGGATCTCACATGCCAAAGTAAAGTAACTTTGGCAAGATAAAGTATAGTAGAGAGAAGGGTTTAGCGCATTTAAACTTAACTAACTATTCACAAAATCTAATGCTTGCATTTGTATAGCTACCTACGATCTTATTACTCTTATTTCAAATTGATATTTATTTAACACCATAACTTATTTTATTGGTTGGAGCCGGTTAGGTCTCTTTTCTCTTTAGACTTTATAGATAAAATAGGTAAGCGCTTGCTTCCCAAGGCCAACAACGCTATTTAAAGTTCGACCGTGTAAGACGTACCTTCACCCTGAAGAAGACGCCTTAACTAACTTATGTGATTGACAAAAAGTGTCTATTGCTCTATGGTTTCCCGAGATGTCCGATCCTGAGCCGGAGCATCCATCTTAGATAATAAAGAACCCTGGTTTGTTCACATATTTTAATTGCACCCGTATTTAATTTTAATCATTTTAATATATCTGGGAACATTTAGGTTAGTTAATGAATCTAATTTCTCTATTACGTACCTCTCCTATTTAGGCTAACAGTTTTCTATGTATTGAACTGGCTGACCTATTTAACTGCTTTCCTGAGTGAGCGAACGAAAGAATGAAGTGAGCAGGCTGTTGTGATAGGAACGTAAATCTATTATTAATAAGGAATTTATCTTTCATTTATAACCTATTTTTAGATGATTCTTGACCGCTTGACTACGCTCTCGGGTCGGGGGAACTTACTGGATGCACATAAGGATTAAGCCCCAATATTCCCGATCGGGTAAACGGGCCGGCTGACTGACTACGCTAAGCAAACCCCCATATTTTCTTCTTGGGACGAGGACAACTCTTAAATTCTTATCTCGGAAAAATGTCCCCGGAGGTGAGGAGTACGCCAGCGTGTTCTTTGAAAACCCGTGAGTTAACGCCCGTCCTCTCTCTTAACACCCGTTGTTGGTGGTAAAGCCGCAGCTAGTATAGTCCCTCTTTCTGCTTCTGGCTTCTGGACCGGGGCTTTTGCTTTTAGTAAGGAAATGCATTCGACTGAATTCGTCTTTTAATTAAATTTAAATTTTTAATTTATTAAGAATGAATGCGCGGCCTTAATGAACGAGCGAAAGATATGCAGCGAGTAGGATGTTACAGAATGAATCTCGGTGCCGGGTTTCCTTTTGGGTGGACTGGTGGTATGTGAGCTAAAATCCCCTCTTTGATTGGATACTTTCTGGATGAATAGGCGACATTGGTATGGCTAGTATAAATACCCCCTTTTTCTTATAGATTACACTATTATACTTAATGATCAGAATGCTAGTAAGTACTGGGATTGCCTTAGCCTTAGTTTTTATGGTTATGGTATGGACTAAGCTAATGAACGAAGATCTTTCTTGCACATGATGGTGAAGTACATGTTAACGAATGGGCCAGTCCCTCTGCCCGAGCATGCGGATTGAAATTTCCTATCCCAAGCCAACTAAAAACAAGGCTTTGCTTTGATGTCAGTCCTTTCGTCTCAGAATGCGATTGAGGGCGAGCTCACCTAAGATCTTGGCTAAGCCCGTGCCTTATAATTCTTTTTGAATTAATATTAATTAATAGGATTACATAAGTACAACCATTGGGAGGAATGCGTCTCGATCAAGGTTGGATGGCTGGCAGGTGAGTTTGATGAATCAGCGGAATTTACGAGGTACAGGGGAAGTGTTGCAAGGTTGATGGGCCACAGGAGCTAGGCCCCGCTTTTGCCTCTTTACAGGGCAAGCAAATTGAGGTGAGGATTGGGTCGAAACGACTCTTCTTGGGTTAGGAACAGGGCAACTTCCGCATTTCCAGCCGGAGCTGGAAGAAGCATTACCAGAGGAATTTAAAAGGAATCGTTCTAAGTAGCAGGCCAAATGCATTCTTTACTAGGTTGGTTTAAGCGCGAGACTTCGTTTAGTAGTTGGTAGGGAATGGTCTTTTAGGAATAAAATTAAGTGGATATTTTCCCTGCCCAACAAAGGGCTATTTTATTAAAGTACTCTTTTTTCGGCATCAGATTCCTAAAAAAAGATAAGATAAGATTGAGACTAAGCACATTAATTGAATTTCAGATTCCCACTAGGATAGGCACGTAACAATTTGAGTTTAAACGCGTGGGGAAAAAAGGCCCAAGTTCCCTTGTTTGGCTTTTATTTAAAATTTGAATGAATTAAGACTGTGGGCCCTGGATCGAGGGTAGAGGCTTCTAAGTCTAAGGCAACGCCTTTGACGAGTTCCGGAACTGGGACAGCTATTTAGACACATTCCGCTGCAACTTCTACAGAAACTGCTACTACCGTACTAAAATAAAGATTCACAGTAGGGCTAGAATAGCTAGTCGGCGCTCCGCCGTTTGGAGCGAGTGAGGTGCGCTGGCGCGAAGTCTAGAAAACAGGCATCGACAAAGCTTTTTCCGGTCAAACCACGGTTGGTGAAGCTGCTTTTCCTGTCTCGGTTCCTGTTCGAAAGTCAAAAGCTGACCAAGTTAGACAATTGACGCAAGTCCGATCCAAGACGTCATAGTGAAAAAGAGTAATTGCACTTCTATCAATTCAAGGACAACCAAATAGGTATTTGATATCCCTTTTTGCTATTTTATAAAAATTTTTTCATTGAATTCACTAGTAAAATGGTATCACAAGCTCAAATCGAAGCAAAACATAAAACCAGTGTCCGCCCGATTGGACTTCAAGAAGACACAGTCGCCGGGGCAATTTTTGATGATGGAAGATCTTTGCAAAGCCCTTTTACCTAGCCTCTTTACTACCCCCTGTTACCTTGTTATCGTGGATACCTTAAACATATTAAATGATGTTTTAAAAATAGATCGGGACGTAAGACTCGGCGTGTGACCCGGGCGCTCGGTGAATGCGAGCACGTGTATGAGACTCTTCTTTCATGAGGAGCGGATGGATGTAGGGCTTTATAAGAGGCGAGAGGAGGAGACGTAGCGAGTTAGCTTACTTGTTTTTTTAACGATGAAGCAGCTTTAGCTGATCATGGATAGACGCGAAGCCCCTTACCCTTTTTATGGTGTCGCAAGGAAGAAGCAGCAGCGTCGGCCAAATCTTTGAAACCATCATCTGTAAATAGAACGGCACCTTTTAACCGGTGCTTAGCTTATTAGGCAAGGGAATGAAATTGGCGTGTGCTTCATCAACAGACTTTCCTGGTCAGTCAGCCAGCGATCCAATCAAGGAGACAGGTAGCACTTGTTTAGCGACCTCACCCCCTTCTTAGCCCACTTGCTCAACCTCGTACTCATGTCAACACACTTGCTGCATTCATTCCGAAAAGCCACCCTTGTTTTGGGGGAACTCTCCTTTTCATGGACCTTGTCGACCAATCATATACGATTTTGGCCCTTACTTTTTAATCTTACTAAGGAAGTTTAGGGACCTATTTAATTCAAGTTTATCAGGTTATTTTTTTAGATTTTAAGGGCTTCGCGCCTTTCTTGTAAAGGAGGCGTCTATCTTGACATAAGAAAGCAGACAACAGGACTCCTTTTCCTACTGGTCGAGCTGCTACGCACCTTCCCTTACTCAGACGAGAACACAGGAAATTTAAATTTGTCCTTTATTATAGCAAAAGGGTGAGTTGGGTCTTAAACTGAGATTGAAGAGCTCATAGAAATGGAAGAGAAAGGGGATAAATAGACTCCGAAAAAAAGTGGGCATTTAGACTTATTAAAGGAATCCTCCTTTGTAAGGCACCCGACGTTTTTAGTTTCTTAATTGGCCCAAGAGAATCGTTTCATGATTATCCACTTATTTAACAGTATAATCCTCCCATAGGTCCATACTCTTTTGTCACCTTTTAAAAATATCTAAAGAAGCCAACTCTAACATTCTACTCGCTCCGGTACTACTCTAGAACGTTACCACACCTGTTCCACCCTAACTAAAGGCTTCCGCTCTATCGCTACATACTTTAGCTCGTTCCATCAAGGAAAAGAGCATCATTCATACTGCAGCAAGTGTGTTAGCGAGTGCGGCTGACAGTGTGAATATAAAGTAAGGTGTTTAGCAAGCATTGCCACTAGCTGCAGCTTCTTAATCAAACGAATAAGTGAAACTTTTCCCATCAAGGGGGTATAAAATAATGCTTTGCCCAGCAAAACTGTTTAGCCACTTAAGGATTCTTTGGAAATCCTCTCATCCACCAACTCCATCAACAACAGCATCATCCCCCGCTTCTTCATCTGCTACATTGACTTCTTTTTCTTTTGAACCCGCCTCCGCAAACGCATCAACTTCGTTCTCGCAAGATATTAAGAGAAAAGGGGCTTAGACCGCCTCAACCCTCTCCCCTCCTCTCTCAAGCCTTTAAACCTTCACTTTAGAGCTTAATCCACCACCGAACTTCATTCCTAAGAGCTATCCTTGGGCTTATTCTTAGGTGTTTTAGAATGATATGGAGATATGTGGGCGATAAGAAAGACCTTTTCAGCATTAGAAAGGCATGTTGCAAGTGTAGTTTATTTTTTGAAGTGCAAATATAGAGCTGGCTTTGGGCTTGAGTACAGGCAGGTTGACCGCTTTCTTGTGTGGGCTCATAGCTTGGTTGGGACAAACCCCTCTTTCTTGACCGGCCCACTCGTTTTTCAAAGCTGAGCTCTTACTGGTGCTCGGACGCCAGAAGGGGTGTTTTTTCCTCTTCCTATTACTATAAATAGCCTAAAGCTCTTGCGGGGTTTTCCAAAAAATCTTCCTTAAAAAAGCGACTACTTAACACAGAGAATGAGCTTCCTTGTCCGAGGGGAGAAAGAGAAGCCCGATCCTGGAACGAAACAAACGGCAGGGGAAGATTAAACCAAGTAAGCCTGGGACTGATCTGTATTTCGAGCCAAACCCGCAGCTAAGAGTCACGCTGCACCAACTGCCTGAAATGGAAAAGACTTTATGGCTTTTTCTGCCCTTGGTTTTCCTGGAACCTCAATTTTAGGGCTCCTTTCCTTCTTAGTCTTAGTAGAAGAAGTCCCCAAGCTCTAAAGCTCCCTCTGCTTCGCCACTTTCTTAATCGGGGATTCACCTTTCCAACATATTCGTCCCTTAGTTTATTATAATTATAAAGCTTCTTTACTCGTTTACATACTCGCTTCCTTCGTCTCACTTGTTTCGTATCGAGCAGAACTTGGGCCTTGCGCTAGGAAAGCTTTTGCGCCAAATCCTGAAAAATCGCTGTTTGATGAACCCAATCAAGATTCTGCCGCTATTAATTCTATATGATTGTGATTAAACTTTTGAAATGCTGCTTTTATTTTACAAAAGCTCCTCTGGAGCGGGGACGTAAATCGTTCTTCTTCTCCAGTCCTAGCCCGCCAACGCATCCGCGCCCTAGCCCTTTTATTTTGCATACTTTGGAGCAAAGGCTAAGCCCCCAGCTCCAGTCCGTGACACTCATTTAGCTCGCTTCAAATCTCTTTATAAAAGGTAAAAGTCTCGTTTTTGTTTTAGGATAGTGTGTTTTCTTTCCTTGATTGCACGTAATTACACCTCTCGAACATTGGTACAGAGAGGCCCTTTCCCGAGCACGTGGATTTGTGCATTTGATAGCCGAGGCAATTAGGAAGCTAAGAGTTGGTTATTGCATAAGGAAGATCAGTAAGGGAATGTGCTTGTACTTGTGTGAGTGCACAGGCAGTACTGGCTGACTTGATGCACATCTTGAGTGGGTAGATGAGTGAGCGGAACTTCTGACGTCAAACCCGCAAAGGCGGTATGAAAGACTGCCTTGGATAGCTATTCTATAGAACTGTTTCCCCGTTTTCCGAGTCTTGGGGTTTTTAAATCCTTAATGCTTACAACTTCACCAACAACAGCTTGGTCATAAATCGGCACTACTCTTTGTCTTATCGACTCCTACCATTCGTTCTTCGTCTGCTCGTTTAATGCCGTCCTCGGCCCTTGCTCCTCTCTAGTAACTAATATACTTACTTTTGCCTTAATCTATAAACGGGAGATGGTCCTAAAGTTCTCTAAAAGGTCAAAGCCTCTAGACCAAGTATAACAGTGGATATGAGGCTTTGACCTTTTAAATTGAAGCTATTACCGCCGGCAGACGCTTCTTTTCCTTGAAAGCCTGAAGTTGATTCAACCTCTCTATTCCTCCGCTCGGTCAACCGGCTCTGGAATTGCAGCCTTTTCTGGCTCTGCTTCCACTCCGCCCACTATCCAGTGGATCTTCGCCTGACTAGGATTTTTATTCTCGAACGGGGGAATGCTACCTATTAGATTGTTGACCCGACCTCTGAGTTCGTTTTTAATGTTCAGCCTATTCCAATACCAGATATAGGTATGGAATTCTTTTTACCTACCTGGTAGATGTGTGCATTTGACCTCTACTCATACTTTTTTTTGCTATCTATGCTCCAACCATGATAGCGATTGGTGCTTCTTTCGGGGGTTCAACCAGCCGCCTGGATAAACCACTTTATCTTTGGTTTTGCCTCATACCACGAAAAAGTTTTAATCTATCGTAGTATCCTCACCCTCACTGCAACAAAATTAAATTATGCCACCTTATCTCTTTCCCACGGTCAGGTTAATCTTTAAGTTTCAGTTAATGCTTTGGTTATGGCCTCTTATTTACAAGGGTGCATTCTGCTCTTATAAGTCTTGTGCTAATTGTCCTATATATGACTCAAATTATATGTCATTACATTTCTCTATATAAGGGAATTCCTTGAGTCACTGAGTTATTTTCCTTCATAAGTATAAGTTATAAAATGTAGAACATGCCGCAGGTTATTGGCTAATTGACTCCACTAACATGCTCGCTTTATATGAGCGAAAGCTGCTTATTTTTAGTATGGAAAAGCAGGACCAACGATCGGGGCGCAAGAGATGAAGTGGAAGGCCCAGACTTCAAGAAAACACCTGTAAACAACGTTACCTTTAGACAAGACAGGCGAGACAGGATAGGATCGAGGGCTGGCGCGAGTGTAGTCCACGGAACGAGGTGAGCTGGTCGAGTAAGCAATTTCCTTATCCCTTAACGAAAGCATTCAATTAAGATTGAGCAAGAGTTCTTTTCTTACGCTGCGCATAAGAAAGACTTTATCCCAAAAGTTTCTAATAAGCTAAAGCAAGTCAACCCTAAAAGTACAAAAATAAAAGTGCACAAGAGCTAAACCTACCCTTGCTCTATAAACTTGGCCCTCCTTCCATAGCACTCTACATCAACAGACAGATAAAGGAGCTAGCTCTTCCCATGGTCAAGGTCTTTTATAACGTAGACTAGACTCGCTCCCTAGGGGGAGGGAATGGGCCGTCAAAATCTTTTTTTGGCCGTGACTCAGACGTAGTCACAAGTCTTAGTAGCCGTGAAACAGAAGAGTGGTTGAGATAGTCGACCAACGATCTACCAGTGATCTACCTATGAATTCAATTAAAGATGAGATCCGCGCCAACCAAAGCAATCTTTCCAAAAGGATCATCCAACCGGTCCAACCACAGGAACACGAAGAGGTACTGGTTGCGGCTTTACCACCAACAACGGGTTTTCAAACAAAGGGCAGGTTTTTTTTTCAAAGGCACAGGTGG
>VHZZ01030804.1:5617-16894 GCA_009801015.1 Silene noctiflora
CTTTTTATCATATTTGTTTGCTCACATCATTTTACATTGTTTAATTAATTTAGTTATTAGACAAATTATCATATCAAAACCCCCCATATTGTTACTTTACATTTGCACATTTAAATTGATAATATATCTTCCTCGTGGGATCGACCTCTACTTACCCTTGCTACTACTTAAGTTTGTAGTGGATAAAAATACTAATTTGGTGACTCGCGACAAGTCAAGCCATTTAGTCTATTTTGGTTAAATCCTAATTGGGGGTTTTGGGATAATTGGGGGTTTTGTGGTAGTGATTGTGATTGTGTGATTGTATGTTTGTTTAAGAGGTGAATTCGTAGATGAGCATTATTGAGCGTTGATTGCTACGTGGTGATTGCTATTCAGGTAGGGTTTCCCTTCTCGGTTATTGACTTCATGTGTATATATGGAATATGTTATTGATATGTCTTATGAATGTTTGGATGGATGATGTTGTATGATGAATCGTGTGATGTCTATGTTGCGAGGTGCGTCCTCGGCTGAGTGGAGTCACTTGCGGGAGTGACTTCACGCCCTTGATTCGCCCTCTGTGGAACCCTCCACATTAGGGGATGTGCACATTAATGAACATGGGTTTTCGCTCGGATAAGATGAGCGGGGATTCGGTGGGAACGGCTGTGGTCCCCCACTGGCAGGGCTACTCACCTTGGTGTTTAGTCGGTGATATGGTGTGATGGAGGAGTTGGTGTGGTTTGTGATGTGTTTCTGTATTTGGTTTGTGTTGTCAGTAACTGACCCCGTTTTATGTTTTGAAAACTGTTGTGATCGATTCGGGGATGGTGAGCAGTTGTTGAGGAGGTTTGATACATTTATGCGCATGGGATAGCTGGGTGATCACCACGAGATTAGAAGTCTTCCGCTGTGTCCGTTTTGTTAGTTTAGTTATCAGACTTTGAGACATATGTATCTTTTGATTAATACAGTTTTGGTTTTGTGTTGTAAACAGTTTAAATTCTCTTATTAAAGTATGTTTCTTTATTGTCCATTTGATTATCATTGCCTCGGGAAATCGAGATGGTAGCACCTCTAAGCCTAGGGTGGCCTTGGTAAGGCACCTTGGTGTATGGGGGTGTTACAGTTATCCACAAATAACTTGAAAATAACCTATCGAGAAATGACAACGACCTGAACTTGAAATGATCAACTCGACCCGGCCTCGCCCGTATTCTTGCAAACCCGAACTATCGAACCCAAATTGAAGTGACTTAAACCCGAACCAGTTGACCCGTTTGTCAGATCTACGTACATACCTTACCTTTCGTTTCTTGACCTAACCTTAAATGGTTATGGTATAATAAATAAAATTCATATTCTCACTTATTTAAGTCTATATATATTGATTTTCTTATACATTGCATGTTTTATATAATAACTTTTACCTGTATTCTCAATATCAATATCAAATTATTTATTTTAATGTGTAAATTTCTTTTGTTTTACGCGTCAAGGAGTAAATAACACCAAAATTGAATATTGTGAAGCACTAAAGATTTTGATTTGTAACTCTTATAAATAAAATAAACAAACTTTAGATGAACGTTTCATGAATTTGCCTTCAATACTATCAAAGGAGATTGCTCCATCTATCCGTAATCAACATTTGAGATAAAACGACATTAAATTCATTTAATCTTTTCATGTTTGGAATATGTTGAAAGCAATTTTTACAACACGACTTACTATTGTAAATTTATATATATAAAGTTATATATGTATGAAATCCACTTAAATTTGTAATTTTAATATGATGTTTTTATATTCATAAGCTATTTTTAGAATATGCGTACAAAATTACAATAATATATTGAAATATTACCAACTTTATTACATGAGCCCCCACTAACTTATTTTAAAAGTTATATGTCAAACATGTTGTTATGACCTCCTAACACAACTCGTGACCCGTATAACCCCACCCTTATTTACTCCCTTAGTTTTACCTAAATTACATTATTCTAATTTTTTAGTTCATTCTAAACTAATTCTTGACTTTCCTAAATATATACATTTCACAGTAAATAAAAAGTTAAAATATTATATTACGTCTATGTAAGGCTCTATTCTTTTGGACTGAAACTGTCTACAGAACTTAACTTAACTTAATGGAGATGAACTGAACAGAATTGAACTTAATGGAGTTAAACTGAATTGAAATAAGAGTTTATTTATAAAGAGAAAAGCTCAACTGAAATGAGCTGAAATTAAGTTCAAAATAATAGGGCATAAGTACTCCGGATCCATCTGTCTCATTTTTTTTTTCTGTTCATTCAAAACTGATTGTGAATTCCCTAAATATATACTCCATAGTAAATAAAAAGTATAGATACTACATAACTCCTATTTAAGTAATTCCTCTGCCATTTTTTTGTCATCTTTAAGGTTTGATTTTGTCATTTATTGTCACGTTTCTACACCAAGTAATCTTATCATCCGTCTTTATCCTTCTCTTCTACTCGAAGTTGTTTGTATGATTTATTTCTTGTCTTAAAATTCATAAAATAACATGATAGTTTAATTTATTGAAATCCTAAAGGGAGGAAAGTGAAGCAAATAAAGATCATCCAAAAAATACGTATGTGTAATGTAATTTCTCAAACCTTTATAAGTGATATCATTATCATGTTAATATAGCTAAAGAAATTAATATTTTAGATCTTAATTCCAAAAATTATTCACTTTATTTATTCCAATTTTATGGTCCCTTGTTTCTCGAAGTCATCCCATATTAGTTTTTAATTATCCTTAGACGCAAATACTTATAACCAATAAAATTCATATAATCAATATTATTATAGTAAAAACAATACAAAATGAGCTTTTAATTACTACTACCACTACACACTACTAACAATATAGGCTTATAGGGATTATTAATGTTAACGTACACTTTATTTGTCTTATCGAACTATCATATAATAAATTAGATTAATTTTTTCGGTTTATTGACGATATACTCTAACATGTTGTCCAAATTAATGACTTAGAATTATGTAGAGTTGGCCTTAGGTCTCGCCGCAAAGTGATAATTATAGGTCATTCTTGAGTTAATTTTATCAATAACTCTACTGATGAGGTCATGCATGCAGTGATTCATCTTGAACTCATTGAATTGCAGTCCTAGTGCAATTTGAGGAATATCATTACATGTTTCATGTTGAGGAATATCAGTATATGTTTCACGTATGAAATGGACCGATTGAATTCCTGATTTAGGCGAATTACAATTCACTTACGTGTGTTGATTATGTTGAAGTACGTAAAAGTTTTAATGTTAGAGATAATTAATTATGTAACCTACAGTTTTATTATCCTAATTAAGTTAGGAAAATTGTAAATAATTAATTTTATTGTAAGCGTTTTAAAAAAGTTGGAGACTACCACGTTACTCGAAAAAAGCCTCAAATATATATTTATATTGATTGGTTGATTGATTGATTTTCTAAAAACTGACTAACAGTCTTAATTAGCTTCTTTTTAAAGTCAATGAAAAGTAAATGTCAAAACATAATCTCGGAATAAACCAAGTAAAGTAAAAGAAACACAAGTCCTTAACGAGTAAATTATATGAATCCCATAAAACACACATGTGCGTCTTGCTTGTGACGGGCACAATTCGTTACAAGGTGAAGACGAATAGTGTCCCTCTCACAATTAGGCAAGTGGGAATGCAAGTGGGGGATAAATGAAGCACCCAATGGATATACCACTTGCCTATTGTGAGAAGGGCACTATCCGTCTTCAGCTTGTGACGGATAGTGCTCGTCTTCAATGAGAATTTGTGCTCGCCCAAATCACCCCAATTATTCCTTGATGCGCTAATCACATAGGTCTCGCACACCACTTCCGCATATGACGCGTATTACTCGTGAAGGTGTCATGCAATTCTGATGTTTTAATCAGTTGCTTCAACGTGCAACCATTATATACGACACAAGCTCGCGCACACATCCTAAGGCGGTCTTCTCAAATATTTACCTCTTCTTTGATATGGTCTTTGACCTCTAAATCTTGACCCACGTACCAATCAAAAGCCTAACTAGATGTCGACAACTACAACCCATATTTATTCCAAAATCCAAACACAACATACTTCTAAATTACACATAAAGAGTAATAAACTGTTTAATTCACTCTATTTAAGTACCAACGACTAAATGAGTCGTATCATGGACCCAAAAAAACCGAAAAATAATTGATAGATGGTGACCAATCAACAACACTACCAAACAAAGAAAAACAATCATGCACTCACTGGCTCACTGCTATGGGGGAATATGGGGTATGAAACACCAAGATAGTAATAAGAAAACCATAAAAAGGAGAAACTGAGCTTCTCTTCGGAGAAGGTGGGAGAAGGAAATGTAGTCATGCCAGAGAAGGTGGGAAAAGATCTCGAGTAGCAACCAAGACAAAGATTAACAAAAAAAGTAGAACACTTGCCAATCCAAACGAAATAGGATCGAAGACGATAAACAAGAGTTTCAAGCAAGAATAAACAAATAAAAGAGGACTGAATACTAGTGGAAAAGGGGTAGACGAAGGGGATAAGCTTCTGAACAGACCATAAATAGTGCGAAAAATTGGATCACCCTCTTAAAAGAACAAATGACAAAGACTAGTAAGTGGGTTAACCAATGGTATATGCTGGAGAGTCCAAAGACGGGCCAGAACTGTTTGGGCCAATTTTTGTAAATTAATATTGGCCGGTATAAGGAGCAAACAGGGAAAAGGAAAGCCCAACGGCCAGATAAGAGCAAAGAGGATATTGGAGTGGGCCTGGGAGAACGAGAAGGAGGCTAAGAAATGGACGGTAGGAGGCGGCCCGAGAAATGATATACCAAGACTTGGAGACCAAGTAAACTTAACCCTAATTAGGGTTAAGGCCTTATATAAGGAGAGACAATAAGACGAAAGAGCATACAATATCATACACAGAAAATAAGAGTATTACATTTTATTAATTGTACTAGCATACTATCTTGCCTCCTTTGTACTCACATTCTCCTTGCTAGTGCATAACTTGGAAGGATACCGTCCCCTTCCCGCGGTCGTTTCATACATTGTGTTTTGTGCGTCACCAAATCTCTTGTGTTTAATCTCTTTTATTTGCATAGCACAATGTATACGTCACGATTATACATGTATAATCAGACGATTAACATATAAGACTGCTTTGACCCTACATTGACTTAGTTGGTAAAATATACCAAAACAGTTTGGCGGCCACCCTGGGGCATAGTGGTCGTCAACGTTAATCGTTCAAAATCCGACAACAAGCATGGCAGGAAGTAAATCAACTGCTCCTATGAGATATGGAGGAAGTCAATCCCCAAGGATGTAGACTGGCGCACCACAATCACCTAGCCCGCAGATGGCAGCATCTGGGCAGAGTTCGAAGGCAACCCTCCCACCAAAAAATGGTCAACCAAAGGCAGCCTGGGAGACAGAATCGCCGCTGAGAACGAAAAGGGAGATGACCCCCACTCAAGGAGATTAGGACGCTCGACATGTCAGGCAGCAGGTAGCTCCACCACATAATCCCACCCTGATCATAATCAATGGGATGGACAACCTGCAATGAACCATTGAAGGCATGAGAGAAGAGAACCGGAAAGCGAAGACTCAGGCAGCAGAAGAGAGTCGAGCACTCTGGGCACAGTTAGACGCCTTACAGTAAAGGTTCACGCCAACACCAGTTCCAGCAGCAAGTAGGATTCTAGCACAAGTCACCAGGAGCCTAAGCAAGGCGTCAGGAAGCAGAGAGCAGTCTCGACCATTCCCTTCAGAGTTGGTAACCAGACTGGACCAACTGGAACGCCCGCAGCAAGCGGGATAGTTCCACATGGATTGGGACAACTCACACCAGAAGGCTGGCCGCCAGCAAGCATTATAAGATCAGGTAACGCACTTGACAATAATTTGGTTACTACTAACCAGACGCCTAATGTTGGAATTATCGGTCAATAAGTAACATCTTGGCAATCAAGCTCGCTCGTAACAGCCATACCCCTGTCAGCTAGCAGCCAGGGTCCGACAAACTAGACAGAGGGCATCACCCAAAATCCTCAGGTGGTTGTATACAACCCTAACGCTGTTAACGACAGCGTCAGAAATCAACAGTATCTGGAACTCAGAGAGATGTTGAGCAGGATCCCTAGGATGTCAGCTCCCTTGGAAAAAGCGACCCTAGGCAGTTATGCGGATTCCCCGTTTGTGAATATGATATCACTGGTTGTTGTGCCTAAGGGATTCAGCGCCCCCACCATGACGCTCTACGACGGTACACCAGATGCCTTTGACCACGTAAGCCAGTACAAGCAGAATATGATGGTCATAACAGCAGCAGGGTCCCTGAAGGAAGTATTCATGTGCAAAGAGTTCGGCTCGACGCTATCCGGAGCCGCGCTACAATGGTTCGTTGGTCTGCCAAACATGTCAATTGCCACATTTGCTGATCTAGTAAATGTGTTCATGCAAAAATTTGCCTATAGCAGGAGACCTGAGAAGCACACTAGCGACAACTATCGGATAGTCCAAGGGTTCGATGAAAAGATCCGAGATTTCGTTACTAGATTCAATGAAGAGAAGGTGGCCATCAGAGGGTGTGACATACCAACAGTTGTAGAAGCGTTTTGACAGGGATTGCATCAGGATTCGGACCTATATAAAGAACTGACGAGACACCCTTGTCGAACATTCGAGGATGTCAAGGCAAAGGTGGCGGCACAAATCAGATCGGAAGAAGACATGCTTTCCTGGAGGCAGATCCCAGGAGTTGAGAAGACGATAAAGAATGCAGCAGCAGAAAGAAAGGAAGAAAGATCTAAACACTATAGTAGACCCTAGGTGAAGGCAGTGCACATGGTGGAAGGTAGAGAAAGACCACCGTCACCGAATTTGACTGAGTATGGCTTCACCACTAGAATGGCAGGACTCCTGCAAGCCTTGAAAGATCTAGGAGATAAGGTCAAGTGGCCTGAGCCACCAGTGGAGAAGTAGTCCTGGAGGAAAGACAGCAGAAAAACGTGTGAGTTCCATAACGATATAGGGCACTACACAGAAGACTGCTTCAGCCTGCGGTGAGAAGTCAAATACCACTACGATCAAGGAAACCTGGACCACCTATTACCACGTGGGGGCGGGAAGCAGGCTAAGGTCAGCACTACGAGGCAAAACTTGCCAGCACCTTCACCTGTATGCACCAAAATAATAAACGGGATAATAAGAGGTTCATATTTGAGTGATCTGACTACTCGACCACAAAGAGGCATGCTACTGAAGACAATGGTGAAAAGCCGGAATCCTCTTACAGAATCAGCCATTGCAACTTGCCAGCTGTCACCTTCGATGAAGTTGATGTTCGTGATGACCAGAAGCACCATGATGCGTTGATCATAACGCTATCTATGGCAAATTGTATAGTGAGGAAAGTACTAGTGGACACCGGAAGCTCAGTCAACTTGATTATGCTGGATACCATAAAAGGCATGGGGTTTAGTGAGAAAGACCTGTCAAAGAAGAACGTATCGGTAGGATTCAGTGGAGAGATCGCTCACTCACTAGAAGAAATCACAATACCAACTTACGCAGGAGGAATCAACAAGCAAGTAACATACCTGGTGATTGACGGCCCTGCCACCTACAATGTCATCTTGGGAAGATCGTGGCTGGACCTAATGAAAGCAATCCCCTCAATATACCACCAGTGCGGATAATTCCTCACGCCATAGGGAGTAGAAGAGATCAGAGGGGACCAAGACGAAGCCAGAGGTTGCTATAAGAAAGCGCTAAGTCAGTCCGCCAGCATAGCAATTACAGTGTCAGCGCATCCAAGATGAATACATTGAGCCACCTGCTGTAGAGCTAGATAAAGTCATCTTGGATGAGCTGCAGCCTGAGAGGACGGTGTTAGTAGCAGTTGAATGTGCGGAGCCCGTTAGACAGCAGCTAGTGGGGTTCCTCAAAGCAAACATGGATTGTTTCGCATGGTCACATGACGACATGGTGGGAATAGATAAGTCTATCATAACACACAAGCTAAACGTGGACCCTAAGTGTCATCCAATACAGTAGAGAAGGAGGAAGTTCACAGTCGAGAGGAACTAGGTCATAAACCCGGAAGTAGACAACCTCCTGGCTGTCGGCAAGATACGAGAAGTCAAGTATCCAGTGTGGCTGTATCACCCCCATCTACCAAGGAGCCTTAACAAGACCTTCCCCAACAGATAAGGGCGTTACCAACTCGGTTACCTGAGGTAAAGTAATAATCAAACGCCAATAAGAGAACATTTTAAGTTATTACAAGTCATTAAACCAAAAGGAAAAGATACATCTCATGACCCAACCAACTATGTGACACTATCTCTGTCGTGAATCGTGGTAAACTCGCCCCTTTAAAGAACCCAGCTAAGATCCAAAAAGCAACCTGCTAAGACTGACTGCTCACCATAAAGGATCACAACAGACACAACGTAAAAGAAACACAGAGAACACCACACACGGTGAGTAACTGTAGAATCACACAAGAACAAGTACAATAAACATACGCCCATACCATCACATCTCTACATACCTGACTACACAATAAATGTGTAGCCCTGCCAGAATACCCATCGCAACGGATATTCCAAGCCGCCAGTGGGGGACCGCAGCCGTACCCACMAAATCACCGCTCATCTATTCCGAGCGAAAACCCAAGTTCCTTAATGTGCACATCCCCTCCTGTGGCGGGTTCCATAGAGGGCAAATCAAGGGCGTGAAGTCACTCCCGCAAATGACTCCACTCAGCCGAGGGCGCGCCTCGCGAACCACAGACAACATATCCAATCATATTATACAACAACAATTACCAATACTATCAAGATTAATGGTAATCACATATCAATCAACCATTAACCACCTTATAAACATGCATACAATAACTGAGTAGGGAAACCCTACCTTTAGCACTCCGCAGCAACACCGCATACAACCTCAAGGCGACAAGAAACCACCATATCCACCTATTACAAACAGTACGACCATCTATTACTACTACCACAACCATAACCAAAACTAAGGGAGGCGATGATGATGACGACAACATACCTATACAAAGCTTTCCGGCGGCAAGTCCGCTACCCGACACATACTCGCATCCCCTTGGCGACCCAACTCCCTTAGGCTTCCAAAAGGATGAACTTACGTGAAGGAACAGAGAGGCGACGACATCTAGGTTTAGGAGAAAGGAAATGAAATAATTTGGGTTTCACGATATCGAGATATATATTTTACCACTGGACTCCAGTTTACTCGATCGAGAAACTAACTTGAAGGGGTACTATCGATCGAGTGAATAAGCTACTCGATTGAGTAGCCTCCGCTAGATCGAGCCTCCTAACTCGAAGGGATACTATGACGAAGGACTAAAACCCAGGGACCAACAATGGTCTAAACAAGCGTCTATGGTCAGTCAACGACGGTCAAAGGGTCCCTAACAAGGATGAGTATTACAGTCTTCCCTCCTTAAAAAGAACTTCGTCCCCGAAGTTCAACTCATCCTTCCCCACGACTCACGGTGTAACATGACTAAAGCCACCAACGACAAGATCCCGACATAACCATTCCCATATATACCTGTCTGCTTATGCCCATTACTCATCATCATCACCTACCTCAGCTACTTATTATCCTATGTTACCTCCTATCAAGCCATCCAACACACATTACTCGTGAGAACACACCAACAAGAACACACCAACACAACCGTTACTTCCACTTAATAACCAAATCTTAATCACTGCACGATTCCACAAATTTGATGAAGCTTTAAATTTATAACCTCGCAAGCAGACGAGTGATCGTCGTAGCTAGCTAGGGTCGAACCCAAAGGACGGAATTATGGATCTCAAATCGATTGTCTATTCCTAGTTTAGTTCTATCTAGGCAATTGAATAAAGATTAACTATGAGCTATGACTAAAACAAGGAAAGTAGCTAGAAAATGAATACGATTACCAAGATAATGAAAAGACTAGGACATCCGGGTTCACCATTATAGCTAAAGAAAGGGTAATGGACAAGGAAATAGGTTCATCTCAAGTGAAACAAGCATAAGACTCCATCCCTCGATGTTAATCCTAACTAGACCAAGCATTAATCGACTTACTCATTCAATTAGACTCGGTTTACTAGTTGATAAGCATGCCCTAGACACTAGTTAAGCTACTCACCCAACAATATGGCAAATTGCGAGAGAAAATACTCAACTTACTCATTCAAGTATTTCTATAAACACTTTTTGTGCATAACAACAAGATAAATGTAAACAACCCAATAGCTACCCTTAGTTCGTGCCTAAACCCTCCCTTTTACACTACAATGGATCCCCCTTCATCCTAGTAACAAACTACTCATACATATTAGCCATAACAACAATTAAAGGAACAAAATTTGTCATAAAACAAACACAAGAGAACATGTTGGGGATTATACTAAGCAAACTATGAGGAAACGTAAACAAATAAAGAAAACAATGAAATTAGGAAGAGAATTATACCAACATAAATTAAAGGAGGAATCTTTGATTGAAATTAGGATGATGAATCTCTTCTTCCTTCCAATTATAACCCATTAATCTAAATGTAAACTAGTGAGAGTATTAATGTATTACATAAACTAAAGAGTAGATTAAACTAGTTAAACTAATTAACTATTAATTATCTTCCCTAATTACTAAATATTATTACTAATTATAAGAGAGATGAGAAACAAAGACTACTTAAAACTAGGTTAAACATTGTGTAAATAAACTAAGTATAGAAGGTATATATAGGCAAAGGGTGAGGGGGGAATTGTGAGTTCAGTGGCTGCCAGCCGGGTGGCCGGCCGCCGGTGCCGCCACCGGCTGGGAATCCCCTGCTTCTTCAACTTTCATTTGAGCATTGGTGGTGGGAGCCGGTCAACCGGCAGAAGGGATGCCGGTAGGGAGAATAAAGGCATGTGCATTCACGTGATTCATAGGCTGAACTGGTCTTGGAAGTCGGTATGCCGGCCGCCGGTGGCCAGGCCGGCGCCGAGCAACATCAGGAAATGAGGGAAGTGAAGGAGAGGGCGTGTGCAGGGCCGGTTGGCCAGAAGCCGAGGTACCGGCAGACGAAAACATAGATGTTTGTTGATGAACGACGATGATGCTGAAATGATGATGATGGACGATAGTGTTGGTGGCTCACGGTGGTGCTGGGATGGTCGACGGCGAGAGGGAGGT